>CAAKHB010001350.1:47559-87421 GCA_901007665.1 Aeoliscus strigatus
GGGGGGGGGGGGGGGGGGGGGGGGGGGGGGGGCGGTGCCAGTTGTTCACTCACAACAAACTTGTTCAGATTTAGTGCAAATACAACAGAAGACAGGAGATATGACGTCGATGAGCTCGGCTGGTTTGTTGCGACGCGTCTCAGCGGATCTTTGGGAGATGATGTCATCACTGCAACCCTCATCCTCCAACAAGCAGTCACCTCAGCTATGGAGTCTGGTCACACAAAGAGGTGGACTATTGCAAAGAATTACAGGAAGTACTTTTTTTCCCCCCCTTCAAATCTTAAAATAATTCCAAAAAGTGCTAGGGGGGAGGGGCTGTACAGCTTATTTGATTGTCATTATGTACATCTCTATGGATACATTAATAAATAAAACAATGTCCAAGAGCATGGAAGTAACATTAAAGGTATACACATAGGAGGTCCCTTCCAACTCAGGTTCCTGTCCGACCCTCAGTTACAACAATGAGTGAAGAGAAACACGTCAGTCTTCAACACCCCTTATCGTCGTCGTCGTCATCATCATCACTCTTCCAATGGCGGTCATGTCCCATCTCTTTTGAAAGAGTGTGTAGATGTCTGGTGAGTCCGCAAGAAAAACCTGGTGTTCAGCATTCATCTTCAACTTCTCTGATCGGTGGAATCAGACTACTGGTGGATTTGTATTGGTTGACTTGGTTGGCCATGTGAGTGCTCATGGGCTTGATCTGAATGTTCCGTGGGTAGGCATTGTCCGGTTCATCTGTAAACCATTTCTTTTCTGAAGACAACAAGGCGAGAGAGGAAGAAGGAGAGTTAACGTCAGAAAGTGAGTCACATTGTGATTATCTACAACCAAACTGCCTCAGTTTAAGCGATAGATCAAACCCATGTAGGTTCAGGAGAAGTTTGCATGACAGTGCACAGAGTCCGTGGAAGCAGGTGGAGTGTGGTGTCAAGAACAGCTGATTAAGTATATTATGAAGTACATATGTCATTATTGTCACAGGTTCATATAATAATGATAATAATACTAATGGATCTTACCACTGACTACTACTACTTTACAGATGGTTATATGTCATTACATACACAACCACATGAAGTCCAGATACTGATTTTGCTTTCATTTTTGTAAAACAGTACGTTGTTTTCATTTAGGTCGATGCAACACCAATGACTAATATAGCATATAGCATAGCATGCACACACAAGGAATATCAGTTGAGAACACTGGGTAAAAAAAATATAAAGATATTACTATAATTATTAAGATATTATTATTAATATGCAGTGAGCAGAGCATGGTTTTCAGAGACACATTTTGTTGAAAAGACGCAAAACTGAATATCAATAAAGTTAAATTAGAAAATATGTTTTTGATGTTACCTCATTAACTCGATTCTAAAGAGACATGATCAGCGTTTGTTGCCCGCTGGTAGTCGTCAAACAAAAATACACTCATAGGAGCTGCTTGTGTTGTTTGGAGTGAACCTGTTCGAGTGTACGTGAAGTGTTTGTTAGCGCGATCTGAGGAAAGTGAAGTGAAGGAAAGTGTCAGAAGTTTGTCAACTCTCTCTAAGCACTTCACAGGCCACAGCAACGCCTTTCACGATGCCACTTCCTTTTGGGCAAAGTTGTAATATGAAATTTTAACTTTGCTATGGGGAGCAAACCCCTGAGTGTGTGTGTGTACGTGTCTGGATGCATGCTCACGTACACGCCGGCTTGCATGTGTGGGGATTCATTTGTGTGAAGCTTGTGTGCGTCAGCAAGCTTAAGGCTGCGTGGGACCTGTGTTACAGCACAGACATTTGATGTGTAGAATTGCGCCTGAGGTGAAGCAAGACGTCTGCCATCTCTCTCTGGAGTCTGCTGCTGATACGGTGAACTTAGTGTTGTTGCCTCAAACCACCACATCAGGTGCGCAGGGTTACACGGAGGAAAACCTATAGACTCGCATCCCCTCCAATTTAGATTTCAAATTGGTTTCGCCTCCCACTTCCTTGGTGTGACTGATGGCACAGGGCTGGACACACTTTCTTAAAGTTCGATGGAGAAGTAAGCAGTTTGGCTGCAGCAGTGGGATTTAAATCAGTCTGACCTACATGTGAGCAAAGATCTGGGTTTGTACAGTCAGTCAACATGTACTGATGAGGTTCATTTTGTCTTCTTGTTATAATTATAGTTTGGTTTTCTTGCAACAGCTGACCAGCAACACGTCAGATGACGCTTCTGAGGAAGGCTCAAGTTCTCAGCCGAAACCGTCAAGCAGGTAAAGAAGAAACATTTTCATACTTTTTGTCTGAAAAAACAAAAAAAAGTACAAAGTCAGGCAACATGATGTTACCTGGTGGTTTATGCTGATGATTACAACCCACTGTACTCACTGACAGTATAAATATGGAGTCTGCTACCTGATAGCATCCAGCAGGAGGGAAGGTACGCAAACACACAGACCTCTCACACAATGCAAACCATCTGAAGGTAAATAAATCGCAAGAAAGGCATGATAGATGAAGAAACAGATGAAGAAAGGGCTTGTCTGGAGGAAAAGATGCTCATTGGAAAGTGGAGAAGTGAAGTAATGGCACAAATTATAGGGGGGTGGGTTTTTGTTTTTTTTTTTAACCTCATGCAATGTGGAAATGGTCCTGATCATGGCGGGGGGGGGGGGGGGGGGGGGGAGGTTGCAGCAGCAGACATTTTGCTTTTCAGACAAAAGCAAAACTTAAACTGAGGCATGGTTTACTTAACATGGCAGGAATAAACAATCGTCATAACGACGTCCGCAGCAGACATGGTTATGATCTGAAAACCCCAAGGACGGGTTGCTAAGTCATGCAGAATCGTTAACTTGCATACCTTGGCCCATTCTATTCATCCTTGTTGCACTTCAGAAAGAGAGGTAAGTAATCTACTGTAAGTAAGTCGTGTTTACAGTCTACAAGGCAAATACACATTAGACAAACGACTACCAAAGGCCTTTTACATCACTCTCATGTCTCATCACACATCTTCATTTTAAGATGTTTTAATTACTGCGTACATTCTTCATGGAAGAGTACGGTTGTAACAAATCTGCATGCTTTTATAGTGTATCACAATGCTGTTCTGTCCGAATATATTTCAAGTACATTAAGAAGTACAGAATATGCTTGTCAGACTAATTCCAACATGGCATAATTAAAAAAAAGAAATAAGATATAAGAGCTGACTAACACGGACATGCAGTAAAGCAGTACAGACGCACCATGATGAACAAATATCACTGCTCATGATGGATGGAGCTCATACAAAAATACTCTACAATCCATTTATACTGCTAAATTTATCAATCAAGACAGATTGATCACGTGTGCTACAACAAATATTCAACAAAGAGGTTGTTCCACTGCAATAGTACGGCACAAAAGAACAGATACAACAGGACCAAACAACATAAAGAACGTGTGTACGTGTTCACCAACGTGGTTGTGTCGGGGGGGCTTTTATTGTTTTGCTCACAACCACGATGGTCATGCCGTCCAGACGGATGATTTCAGCTTTCCACTCGCTGACTCTACTACTGCACGTTTGATGACAAACAGTGATTCCTGAGATGTGATGAGGATCACATGCAGATGGTGATGGTGGAAAAGCACACGGACACAACCAACAACACACACAAATACTCATCATCGTGTGTGTGTGTGTGACACTACATTCTGCATACACACACACACACACACACGTGCGCACATCGAGAAAACACAGGTAAAACACCACATGCAGGTAACAAAATTGATATTTCCAGGCACGTACTTCTGTTTGTCGCGGGCCTCCCGGGTCTTACTGCTGCGGTTCTGCCGGTTGGAGGGTGGGATGGAGTGGACGGAGGAGCTCTTTTTGCTGGAGGAATGAGAGGAGTGGGAAGAGTGGGACAAGCTTGTCCGCGACTGGCCTGCATTGTGGTCGAACTGCATGAGGCAGAAGATCAAGTCTGTGGGCACCAGCTCAAACTCATAGGGTGGGTTGGTGATCACGTATCTGAGCAGGAAACAAGAAACATTTCAGCAAATAGAACAGAAAGAAAGACAGACAGCGTGAATGTAAATGTGTTTATAAGAACTGCACATGTTTAACTGTAAGTCAGACATTGTACCGTTTAGTGCACTGGCTCGGTGAACTGAGATGAGCGTCCCTTAATCTGTAGATTCCAAAACACAGCATGTTGTACGTCTTCAGTGCTTTACAGAATAAATCGCCATAGCAGCCGCCATCCTGAAAAACAACAGAAAATATGTACTTTGAAATGTACTTTCTTGGTTGTTTCCTCCAAAGCCTTCCACCTCCACTGATGCTTGCTTTGCGTGATCACTGTTCTTCACATCAGATTAAGGACAGCGAGGAGCGGAGGCAGCTGGATGTGTGCTGCTGGCTAGTGCCAAAATGTGTCATCTCCGCTTAAACATTCACTTACCCCCAAGTCGGCAAATGGCCCGTCGTAGAGGGCTAGCTGGGCGACGCGACACCTGTCTCTGTTGGCCAGTGTCTGTGGTGTGCTGTAGCCCCCTCTGAGAGCGTTCTCTTCAGCCAAAAGCCCCTCCAGCTCTGGCGTGGCTCCCCCTGTGACCAGCGTCCGAATCAGCGTAAGGATGTTATCGTTGAAGTATGTCTGGGGGAGAAGGGGTGTTATCTGTCAGCTCATGCTATTAGAGTAAAGAGTACAACGGGGGAAGATGTTACACGTTTGTCTTTGAGACACGGACAGACTGAACTATGTCACTTTCTGGCTTCATTCAGAAAAACGTTTTGTCATCAGATTTATCATCAAAACCATGTTTTATTAAGCTGTGTTTACGTGATGAAGGCTGAAATGTAAAGGTGAACAACGTCTATAGTTTAGTGACAAAATGTGCTTTTATAAAATTATCCATTTTTATAATTCGTTATCCGAGAAAGACAAAGCCAATTCCCCCTGATGATGAAATAAACATAAAACCAGCACTATAAACGAGACATGTGTCCATGAGCTGCTCCCCCATCTGATTCGCCTGCACTCTGCGGGTGCCAGCTTCTCTTGTCCTTCAAGCCAATCAGCACCCGTTTTTGCCATGTGTGAAGACAGTGGATGTCACTCGGCAGCCAGGCCGGAGTGGCAGGTCCTCTCCGCGGGCCCCTGACAGGCCTGCAGAGCCTCATGATGGATGAGCACTGTCCATTAGCCGGCTTCACCTCTGACCACCGCCAGACTACAGCTGACGCCTGCTCTACTCCCCGCTCAGCTCGCCTCTCTAACCTCTCACTCACAGAGAGGGCTGCAGGAATTAAGCCATCACAGCACCAACATGAAAAAATGTTCATTCATAAAGGAAAGAATTAGTATGTCTTATCATGTATCAACTTCTTTTGCCGAGCTTGTGTTAAACATTCGAAATGCAAACAATGAAGGAATCCAACAATCATAAGCTAACAACAACTCTTGTGGGTGTGATGGATGCATACAGCAACTTCAGCGCCTGAATGTGCGACCAAAGATCCATCACCTCAGTGTGCCCAATCCATCACGCTAAACATCCTGCTCTCTCCTTCAAAACCTCACAGCCTGTATACATTAAACATGACCTGTGCTTCTTTTTAACTGTTTGTATACATAAATAAATAAATTCCAATCAAATAAATCATCCACTACCGCCTCTGTTCTGCTCTCTGAGTGCAGGTAGAAGTCATTCTGTGGGTGAAGTGAGAGACGGTGTTACACATAATGATGTCTCATCGACAAGAAACAAAGCACAGCTGTAAAAAAAAAGGACCCAAACAATCTGTAAATCTACACTGACTGAGCTGAAAGTGGCTGTCATTGAAACAGATGTGTTCAAAGACTCACGGCGCTCATCAGGGAGTCGAGCACACTGACGGCGAAGGCCGTTCCGCAGGCGAAGGGCTGTGTGAGGTACAGCTCCGTGTCTGGGTCGTCATCATCATCTTGGTCCAGGAACTGAACGTTTGAGTCGTTCACTGGGACACAGGAGCAGAGGTGAATTAGAGGCAGACGCAGTGATGGACGCGCCACACACACACCTCAGGTATACAGATATTAACTGAGGGTTTAAGCTTGTAATATAATGCAACACTAGATGTACATTATATTTTGACACTTATTTGTAACCATGAGATTTACACAGGAACTATGTACACTCCAAACAACTGAGATTCAAAGTAACATTCAATATCTTAATTTTAATCATTGTTTGGAACGTTTTTATCATATGAAGTCTCTTACCACATGCAGGGTGCAGACAATACCACAACTTTATAAAAATACTGAAGGTTTATTCATTCACCATTCAACCATTGTCGAAGTCCCCACATACTGTCTATATACACATGTATATTCTTTGGCAGCGACGGTTTCTTGTTTTATTTTAAAAAAGAATGCTATTTAAGTATATTTAGTATCTTCTTACATATTAGCACTCTGGTCACTTTAAATGTTTCCAGTAAATGAAGGTGAAACTTCAACAATGGCCACAATCACAGCCGAAATTCATGCACTTACAAATTCATGCTATGTTTTTCATAGAGTTGTTCAGAATGACTTATCAGCTTGAACAATATACATCTTTAAACATTTACCTGTGTGCTGAAAGACAACTCAGTGCCAGATAACCACTTTTATTTTGTATTATTACGAATAATAAAAGGATTTAGTTTTTCAAATATGACACAGAATAAAAAAAAATACGAGCCTCCTTTTTCGGGAGAAGAAAATAAAGAAAGAGGAAAATAACTTTGTTAAATAAATAAGGCTGAAGAGATGGTCTGATCTTGACTTTTGTCATGTTGTTGTTGTGTTTTCTTTTTTGAAATCAGATTTTTTTTCCCCAGACTTCCTGTGTGCTGTGGAACAGAAATGTCAGTCAAAAACACTGGGGTCTGATGCAAACGGGCCTGGGCTGAGGGACTGAACTGGTGGGGGTTAGATGTGTGAGTGTGTGTGTGTGTCGGAGGAGGATTTCGGGTCTAGGAGGGTGATGAGGGACAGGAGGCGTGTTGCTATGAAAACAGCCACAAGGACAGACTGAGCGTGATCAAAGGCCGTGTGATGCTCTGCAAACGCAACTGGAGGAAAAAAAAAAGAAAAAGAAAAAGAAAAAAAAATCATTAAAAAAGGGGCCAAAACAAGACATTCAATTTCAACCAGAAGGAAGAATAAAAATGTGTTCAAAGTGAAGCCATGGGAGCAGCGGAGAGCCTTGACTGCAGCAAGATAAATCAAGACAAGCTGATGAGGAGCAGAGCGGCGGAGCGAAGGAACGAACGGCAGCAGAGGACAAAGGCTCAGCTTACCCAGCTCTGTTATCATTTGTATGTTGGTTCCACTTTTTTTTTCCTGACTGAGTGAAACCAAAGGCAGCAGTTTGCCCGGTTTGTCTAATGGCAATCGGACAGCGCAGAGAAGGAAGAAATTGTTGTTGTTATTGAAAAAGTTTGAAAAACTGCAAGAGAAGGGCATTTGGCTGTCTCAGACGACTTGTTGTCATCCTATTCACGGTGAGGTAAAGCATCATCCTGGGTTGAAGGGCACAGTGGACACGAAGCTGCCGATGCTCGTGGTGCCTTGTGTGGTATGCGCATGGCAAATTCTGGTCCATAAAAACACAACGTAACACGCTGTGAAATTGAACCTATAAAGAGGCGTGTTTCTATGTATCCAATAGTTCATAGGTCCAGTCCTAACTCGTGCTTCTGTAGCCGTGAATGTGCAGCAGCGCGACACTCCGAGTGAATTTGAGTCCTACATGGGCCTAAACCGGAGTTGCCGACATGGATAGAGTGTTTTTTTTTTTTTTTTTTGATCATTGTGTACTGTATGTGGTCAGCAGGCTAATGGGAGTGCCTCTCTGCAGGTAATGGCTGGCCCGGTCGCAAGTAACATGAGGTAGCTCCTTTCTCTTTGTGGCTTTTTCTTAGCAGGCCTCATGCTCCATTGCTTCCTAATTGGTGCAGGGGAGACAGAGTAGCCAGTCTCTGGTGCTTTCGGAGGCCCCTCAGAGATCTGAAAGTTTCATGAGTCCCCACCACCAGTGGGAATACAGCCACTGCCATTGTTATTAATAAATGGAGCCATTTTGCAACTGAGGCAGTTTTTTGCCCGTCTACCGTCTCACTCTCTTTCCTGTTTTCCTCTCTCTCGCCCCCTCTCCATCAGGCTTAGTTTCTCCTGTGCATTAGTGGACAAATTGCATTTGATGTAGCAAAAGGCCTAGAACCGCTTGTCTGACATGCTCAAGTTGCACACGTCGTCCACGTTGTCTTAAGAGCTTAAGATGCTTTCCCGTCCTCGCAGCTAACGTCTTCATCAAAGCCTGAAAGATCTGACAGTTTACATAGACACATGAGCCTGAGTGGGGCAAAGCTACTGACATGAACAAAAATTCCACACAACACATTCTAGAGTCCGTTTGTCCTTGAATGAGTTGGAACTTTTTGTAGCAGCATGATGTTCAAGTTAAAAATCAGCTTTTGTATCACATGGATGAGCCGATCAGAGGTTACTGTCATGCCCACGTGTACACTGTATGTTCCAGGGAGAACAGTTTTACCTAGTTCTGTGATGATGGGGATGTTGGATCCGGTCGTGACAGAAGCCTGACGCACGAAGCCATGTACTGGACTGCTGTCTGGAGATGACCTGTCCATTCCAGGAGGCGTGAAACCTGAACACAGACGTCATTCATATTCTATCACCATTCCATCCAGGCAGAGAAAGTGTTTCCATCATTGGAGACATCATGTGTATGAAGATGATGATTTCTGCCTCAGTACCATTACACATAGTGCATGTCAGCACACTCAGCAAGTTGTTTATGTGCACTTTGTGTGTCTAACATGTGGAATCACAGAAAAAAAAGGGATGCGGTGGAAGAAGGAGGATGGAGGAAGGAGGTGGCGCCTGCCTAAAAATTGCAATATGGATACTGTGCTTTTAGGGGTCAGCTAGGACATATTTAGCATTCACATCCTTCCATCAATGGGCTGGCATAAATTTTAGATGTGGTTCATTTTGTTACAATAAAATAGGTGAGGTGGATACAGAAAACCTTTTATCCGAAATGGCGTGGCTCAGAACTATGAACTACAAGTGCAAGTGACAGGAGTGTGAATCCACATGACTTCACATTTTTGCATTTCCTCAAAGTGACAAGTAAACACCTTAAATCTGTAATGCCATATGCATAATGCATCAACTGTGTTTTGACATCCATCATTTACTGCTGACTACGGCAAAATGCCAGCTCACAGAGCCGCCACCAAGGAAATAAAAAATATATTCAGGTCACAAAGTTTTTTGAAGGATTGTAAATTCTCTCTGTGTCGCATGCATGCGGGCGCCTTTTCTGTCAAGAGAACTCATGAGCTGTTTACATTACAAAAGAGATCTTCGACCTCTTTGCGAAAACAAACAGCGGAGGACGCAGTGGGAACTAAACCCGGATAATCAGAACTCTCATTACAACAACTACACATATATGACACTGGGAGTCAACTGGAGGGCACAGATTCCATCATCTCTATGTCCATGACGGATGCTTCCACCTCTGGAGAGCGACGCCACGGTTCTGAAGGCTCCCCACAAAGCACAGCGCTCGTATCACAGCGAACACGCAGGCTAAGCTGCAGAAAACCAGTTTCTGCTCAGCGAAGTTTGTGGAGCAGTCGGTGATTGTTGGAGGAAAACATGAACCCTGCTGCTGCTGAGCTGCTCAAAGACTGTTACAGGTTACAAAGAGCTCGAAAGGTTGAGATGGTGAGTTCCAAACGGAGACACATCGGAGTGCTGGGAAGGTGAATCATTTACACGCGTAAACTGTGTACCTCTGTATTTATACATCTCACGTCGAGATGACAACAATGAACACTCTTGTTAAACCGAGTTCTAGGTTAAAGTGTTTCTGTATATGCAGTCCTTTGTGTTATATTCCTTTTTTTTTTTTTTCATTTCTCTCTGTGCGCTGTACTATCACGGTAATGCTGCTGGAATTTGAATTTACCTGGTGAAATTTTCCTGAGGGATTAATAAAGTTCTTATGTAATCTAATCCAGAACAGATCTTTTAAAACAGAGAAGTAATTAATAAAAATATCGGTTCATCAGTAACATCGTTATATAATGAAATGCCACATGCGTACTTCATTTACATTTTCTTTAAATTAACCCTTCAATTAACCTTGTGTGTTTGGCTGCATTGTACAATAAACATGTGAGATCTGGGTTGTGTACCCCCGATCCCTGTAGCCCCCCAGGCACAGATATGCTCTGTGGTTGACTACATGCTGCATCAGCCGTGAGAAGCTCTCCCCCAGGAAAGCGCATGTTTACTTATTTATTTGCACCTTCTTATTTTAAATTCCACAGACGGTGTATGAATGGGAGCATCGCTCCAAGGAAGGAATCCCCAAAGCGTTACCTATGATACAACGGCGACGTCGGGTTATGTGTGTACTTCCTGATGTGTGCACGGATGCACGGAGCTGTGATGTGTTTGCTTAAGTGAAGTATTTTTCACTGAAATGGGTGGTTGATGTAAGACCCAATTATTGATGACAACAGGCTCCATCCATCGGACCTGGGAGAGGATCGAGGCCCGTGGTGGCTTTCTGTGAATACGGCTCCCCAGGGTGGTGCTGCTTATTGTTCCGTAGTGGCACAGCAAATCGACAGCACATCGCTCACTCAAGGCGGGAGAAATAACAGCATTGGCATTCTCCTAAACCATGTGGAAGTGCTCTGCACTAAAAAATAATGGCCTCCTGGACCTTCAGCTTTGATTTGTATTTACAACAGTAACTGGTGGCACTAAATAGTGCTGAGCTCAGGGCATGTCACCGCTTTCAGGCGACTCAAGAGCTGTTGATCAGCCTGCCTGTGTCGATCGCGCACTGCTGTTTGCGCTTTGGCAAAGGTGTGCTCTGTGCTCATGTGAAAGGTGAGTGTGTGTGTGTGTGTGTGTGTGTGTGTGTGTGTGTGTGCATGTGAGTGTCGCTGTTTTGTTGTGACTAATGAGGAGCAGCTGAGCTGGTCTGCCAGGTGATTTGTACTAGCTGCTTAATGATGATGAGGCCTGATGGGATGCCAGGATCATGTATTTGTCTACAGACATCAGCAATCTGTTCCAGACGATCTGCCAGACACCGGATTGGCAGGAATGACATCAAATGACACAGTCGTGGTGATTACACTCTTAAAACGCATGATCAAATCCATCAAATTATCCAAAGAATAGCAAAAAAAAAGTACACTCGTAGAGTGCTTGATGAGTCTTATATGCACATTTTCAGCGGCAACAATCAGTACACAGATCCCTTTTTAGCCGACTTGAAAAAGTATTTGTATCCAAAGGTCGCTCCTTACCTTGGGAGTTAGCCTGTAAGACCCCGATGCTGTCATCAAACTGCATAGACTTGATGTTGAGAGATGCCAAGATGCATTCTTTATCCTGCAGCGAGGCATCTTCGATATTGTTCTGATTGGCTGACAGTATTACGCACATGTCGCAGAGGTTGATGTTGACAGCCCTTAAATCTGCCCGACTTAATGGTGTACCCTTCAGGGGGAGGAGAGCAAAGACCGAGACAGAGGGAGAGAAAGAGCAGAGAGAGCAGACAGAGAGAGAAAAACAAATTGTGAGTGAGCAGAGAGGAGCTTTGGGAAATTAGCTAACAAGTTTTGAAGTGATGATGTCCCACTGATGTAAGTGGACGCTGGAGAATCACAGACACGGGCTAATCTAAAGGCCAACAGACACAAAGAGCCATGTTTGGGGTTTTTGCTCTGATCTTCAGTCAGGCCAGACCTAACAAGCTCTGCGGTGGCGAAACCACCACGTAAACGCCATTGTTGGACACACAGGATGATAAACTGTGATCAAATCAAACTGGCCCAGTTCGACAAATGACGACAAATACAGAGGCTTGTTACTGATCAGTGATTCTGTTTCTGCTCAGCAGTCAACTCACAGGTAAGATGGACACTTTGGGGAAGTTGTGTAGAGTTTCCCACTCTCTCCGCAGGTAGTCCAGTGAGCCCACAAACACTATGGGCTTCAGTTCATGATAATGGAAGTTGCTAGCTCTTAAAGGCATCACCAAGTTTCGCAGCCCCACTAAAGCGGATGTGACATCTCCAAATATACAGACCACTACATGGCCGCTCAGTACTGTCATAGAGGCTTCACTTCGGGTCTGTAGGGACACAGGAAAGGAGGGGGGAGAGTAGAAGGAGAGGAATGAGAGTGTGTGCTGACAGAGCAGAGTATTCGCAGATCAGTGCTGGCATCAGGTGAGAACTATAAACTGTTATAAACCCAGATGAAATAGTGTGTTAACCATAGATACATTAAATATTTGTCATCCATCAGTTAAACATTCTTCTTACAGGTTTATTAGTTTGGTTAACTACTATTCAGTTTATAAGCAGTTTATTGGATAAACAAGCAGAGGGCAGCTGACTCAGTCAGGGGCTGATAAATGCAGTTTGTAAGGTTTTAGGTACAATCGGTATGTACGACTGACAATCTGTCATGACGTGCTGATGCAGAATTAAATACCATACTAAACAATCCAGTGTCCTGCATTGTGTGAACCTTTAGAATTAAAGTTCTGTGTGTGTGTGTGTGTACATGCAATGGTGAAAACACCTACACCCATCACACTACTGTGATGAAGATGTGCTTTAGCTTGTCATGTACCGAATGGGATTTGGGTGGTGCTTTGGTTTTTAACTCAACAGCAGATGTATTGTTTTACAGCGAGTTTGAGGTAAGGAGAAGCTCATCACTGATCAGCAGTACCTGGTTTTAGAGTCTGATGTGAACTTTGTGAGCAGGCCACTTCCTGCTGCATGACTACGCAAAGTCAGAGCTCAACGTTCAGTGATGATGGTCAGACTCTCTACATAGAAAATAAACTGACAACTTTGTTGTGAAATGTTTTCAGAAAAGATTCATATTTTCAGAGTAAAAAGATTAAAAGGTTAAACGTTAACACTCTATATGGATGTGCTTTTATTTTGAAGTGACAAGAAGTATCAAATGTGATCGTACTTTAAAATGGCCTTTTGGTCCTTCAGTTCAGTTCAGTTTAACTACATGACAACCCTGTTATACTGATGCTAACATTCGAGACTACTCTGCAAATCATTCAGCGGGACGTCTGGCCAATGTCAGCAAGGGTCCCCCTCAGCACGCTTTACTCACTATTAAAATGATGTGACTCTGTCCGCTTCCTGTTTTTTACAATGATGCTGCTCAGTTTCCTGCCACTCCTGCACAGGTTCAGTTACCTAAACGCTTACAAACTGCGGTGTGAAAACATCCCATGCGTGTTCACAGATCCTGACTGGGTGGATAAAGAAAGCAATAAACTCACCTTGAAACACAGAGGCAGTGAGAGAGAGGTCAATACATATTAGTATGTGACTGGGTTACTTCAGCGGTTGCTCCTCCACCATACTTACTTTACTTTCCCTCCTCTATATTTCTGAATATTGTATTTTTTTGTTTTTATTGGAGGTAACGGCAGAGTAATGGCAAAGCTCCACTCACCAGGATGACTTTTTCGATGTCTTTTGATGGGCACCAGTGAAACATTCCTGTCGAGTCATACCTCTTGACGTTCATGTCCATGTTTTCAATTTGCTCATTCCCGGGAATGAGGAGAGGGTCGTGTCTGCTAAAAAAAAAAAAGAAGTTCACGTTAGAACATTTTGTAAACTGGCTGCTGTGGTGATAGCGTGAATGACCATCATTTCATTCAGTGTTGCAAACGTCCGTCCTATTCTCTGAGTGTTTTAATCCATTCCAGCCTGAATTGGAGACGTTTTTTCCGAGCCTTCGACAGGAAGATGCGAATTGGAATGCTCATCCAACATTGTATAACCGTCTCAGACTTTCAATGACTCGCACATACAGAAATGTTTTTTTGTTGTCAATGGGAATATTGTGACGGTTTAGTTGTTGATGGAATATCACGTAATGTCATGTTTATCATCTAACAACTGGAGTGGAACTTCCTATTGCAGCCTGACTCCTCTACTTCTTGTCCTTAGTGTCAAATCTTCAGGAAACCCAAAGACCCAGATGTTCAAATGGAGACACACAGCAAGACCTGAGTTCTACTGACTGAATGGCGCGACAACACAGGCCCAATTACCAGCTTTTAGCCTACTCCTCTGGTTGCTGGTGCCATGCAGCGCAAATAGTAAAAGTGCCAACAGGCTCACACTTTTAATATTTCAGGAAATTGCCCAATCACATTTTGTTTTCCCAACTGATGGTCATTAATTTTTCAACAGCATGTCACAACCAAACAGGCTAATCTGCAGCGGTGGGCTGTTGAGTTTTATCCAGTGTAACACTGACCATGAAAGGGGCTCCTGTCAGACCTGTTCTAGCGCCTCCCCTGTTGTTGCACTCATTCTACGAGACATGTTCTCACAGCTCCTGTAAAGGCAATCCAGAGGATTTCATACTAACTCGGGAAGCAGTGCAGGAAATTCAGCGTTGTTCCTTAATACACGTTAGCGATGAATCACAAGTATAATTTCTGAATAATCTAACCCGAATTATGAAATATTGTTAAAGCAGAACCATGCAGGGAAGTGAAGTCAGAAATTTGAGCAAGATGGGAGAAAACATCTCTGGAATTTGACGTACATCTCTCTCAGTATCACTCTCGCCATCCTCTATCAACACTGTCGTTTGCTGACAAGCCTTTGATGCTGCCTCTTCCTTCAGTCTGCATTTCGTTTGCATGCCATGGCAGAAAAAGTAAAAAAAAAAAAAGTGGAAAGGAGGAGAAAAAAAGGCTGTCAATTAGCCACCCTCTCTCTCTCTCCACCTCTCTATCCCCCTCATCCCTCTATCAGTTAGAGCAGGTGATAATAACACTGACAGCATTTAGTGTTTTTACACCCAGTCTGAATCTTTCATCCACAGCTGCGTGTTGCGCCAATCAACTTCACGAAGCCGCCGTCACTTCAATCTGCTCAACTTCGCTCGCCTCCACACAGGGGCTGACTGGCGCATGCAGGCAGGCTGCTGCTCCACCTCTCTCTGCCAAGACAGCTATCTTTCACAAGAGCTGTCAGCCCTGTGACTGGCAGCCTGTCACAAGGCTGCGCACACCTCCTCCTCCCTTACGCCCTTCTCTCTCTCTTTCTCTCTCTCTCTCTCTCTGCCTTGGGTTAAACCTACCGCGAGGCTCAGGGAGAGCAGACGAGTCATCTGAGCCACAGTGCCACGCCCAAGGGATATCAGACACAGTGACATCTTATGCGATTGGATGCCTGTCGTCAGTCATGACCCGTCAAAAGGGTTTGTGAGAATGGTGTTAATGCCGTGGTGGCGATGCACCTCATTAGCGCAGTCTGATATTTCAGCGAGCTGTCAACCTTAGTTTTTTTCATTTTTTCATACAAAATATATCACATCAATGGACTTAAATTAGCTGCATATAGATGTCGCTTTCTACATGTAATGTACTTGCAGGAATATATATTCAAATGGGAATAGTATGTCTACAGGATATTTAGTGTAACTTGGATTGCAAGTAAATATTTTCCTTTGCATATCTCATCGGATGCACTTATATGGGACAAATATTTCCCTGATAGCATGTCTCACCCCCCCCCCCCCCCCAAACACACACTCTCCCTCTGTATGTATTTCAAACAGTGTTGAGTTATTCCAGCATATCAAACTGGGGATGGTGTGTGTGCATGTGTGTGGGGGGGGTCCCCCAGTCCCTCTCTGCCAGACTATGAAGGCAGCCTTGCTTTGAAAATTTTCCCCATCATGCAAACTGACAAAGGCATGCTTTTTTCAAAAGCCCACAGCCAATCTGTTGATCATTACTTATTTACAAAGGCCTTCAGGCTGCAAGTCCTGTAAAAACCATACTTGATACGTATGCTCGCTCTCTTGCTAGCTCTCTGCTGCGTTTCCTCCCTCCCCGCTTGTAGAATAAAGTATCCCTAAGGCTACCTCAAACAATCACTTTTCATTGTGCATAAAATCCTCCTTGTAAAGCACGACTGTTTAATATATATGGTGTTATATGTTGACGG
Organism: Aeoliscus strigatus; assembly: GCA_901007665.1. Lineage (NCBI taxonomy): Eukaryota > Metazoa > Chordata > Actinopteri > Syngnathiformes > Centriscidae > Aeoliscus > Aeoliscus strigatus. Next base: position 63,651 of record CAAKHB010001350.1, read on the forward strand.
GGCAGCTGTGAAGGGGGAGGGTGGGCTCTGATGGGTAATTTGATGTTTTGCTGAGGGCTCAGACTTGGAAATAAAAAAAAAAAAACAATGCACCTAAAACAGAGGACCTGTCATCCCAGTACCCAAGAGCCAGCAGAATACTGAAGCACCCCTAAAGCAGAGAAAACTTTAACGCCGCTTTGAAGCATTTTCAAAACTGAGTAAATAACTCACAAGCATTATTATCACCGTGGCATCAAAGCAAGGATGCAAAGGGGCTGTGTTCCAAGCAGAAAAAGGAGAAGAAGAAAAGGTTTTGCGCTCAAATTTAGGCAAACTAAACAGCCTAAAAAAACAGTGGTGAGCTGGAAATGTGCCAGTGTCTCGTTGTTTTTGTACGAGCCTCCTCCCTCAGAGCAAGGGCATCTAAAACGATGCTCCGCTGCAAACGAGACTGAAGGTTACGACTCTGTGTTGGACTAATGGTTTGGCAAGTGTGAGGGGCTTATTAAGTGCTTGTTTTGTCGAGAACTGAGGGGGAGGCGGGCAAGTGTAGTGGACAAAATCACATAGGCATGCCAGGGCGGTAGGCGGAATGCTGCCTGGGGGAAACAAACAGGACCGAAATACAAACTACACTGGAATGTAAGAACATGCCAGTGCGCCAAGTTAGAAATAATGTTAATTGGTGTTACTATTATTTGCAGAAATCAAGGAATCCCATACATACAGACCCCGTACTTAATACATGATCTTTTACAGCAGTTTCACTGCACAAGTCCAAGTTTCTTCAATAAAACCTCTCACTTTAGATTGTTCTGGTATGAAGTCATGAAGACAACTTCCGTAACACCCATTAAGAGGCATGCGACGTAGCCATGAGTGTCCCTGTCCTGTTAGATCTTCCTCCGCTGCACCTTCTTCCCGCCGTCCTGCTACGTGTGGCTCAGCCTCCCTACACTCTCCACGCTGTCATGTGGCTAACCTCGCCTCGTAGCCACAGAAACACAGAATGCTACCCCTTTTAACTTTCAAAATCAATTAAGAGCAATTTAATAGCACGGGACAGGATAAAAGGAAGGTAATATTTGAATTCATATTTGATTGTGATGATACATCTCGCATATGGCCTTAAGTACTAGAAACAGTACTCACAGGGGTTCCCACAATAGAGCAGTAGCCTGAGGGCAAAGTAACCATGCAGGTCCTTGTGATTGGCTGCCCGTGTCATTAGTGTCAGCATTGTTTAAGGAGTACATGTGGACCAGACCGGAGGAGGTGACAGCTGGGACTTTAAAGCCAGAGGAGATTCCAAACGACTCCTCACAGCCTCTTTTTCACGACAGAAATATTATTTCAGCTCTGTCATTAACAGCTGACAGCATGCCATCCTAAACAGCCTGAGCTGAACGGGGTACTTCTCCTCTCTTTCGCTCTTTCTCTCTTGCCCTAATTTGCCCCCTCCCCACCATCCAAACTCCCACCATCAGCCGCATCCGCCTCTGAAGTACACGTCCCTCCATCCTATCCAACCTGCCTCTTTTCTTCCCCTGTATCTGACTTCCTCTCACTCACCGTTTGAAGGCTGGAACGAGAGAGAAAAAAAGGAAAAAAAGAAAAAAAATCCATGTCTCTTACCTCATCATTTTGGGAGAGCAGTTGGGCGAGTTTCGCATTCCTCCATTGCGCTGCTTTTTTTTCGGTGAGAGGGTTGACGGATGCTCGTCTTCGACTGCAAACACATGCACACAATGTCAGAGACACGTGGTTGGAGGACAGTGTGCTGGGCCTGACATTAAATATATTGATAAATATATATATATATATACAGAATATGTATATAGTCAACAATCAACCAATCGTTGCAAACAGAAAAAAACGGAACAGAAGAAAAAAAAGGAAAATTAATAATTCAGTGTCAAATTGAGAAAATGTAGAGAAAGCATTAGTAATGGGAAAGGTAAATCTGAAAAAGGCAGGAGAAAACCTTGGAGAAAAACCAATTTATGACCTTAAAACGTGTGAGGAGGAACACATCCCCAGAACAAACCCCCAGCTAATGGCCTTTCTAAAGTGTACTTTTACTGGGCCTGTTACTGCGCTTCTTTGGTGCATCGAGAGAATTGAGCCGGTGGTTGAGCCTCTCGCGGTCTGCATCAGGGTGACCATGCTAAACCATTAAACAGCCGTGTGATGATACTGACTGTCACTGTCAGCGGGGAGCGGGCAGAAGCAATGAGATAAAGAATGGTTATGAAGATGGATCTTGGGTGGGTAATTTGAGATGTTTTTTGTTTGTATGAATATCTAGCTGAACCCCAGTCCATTATTCCAGTTCTAAATTAAGTACAGAATGGCTCTTCTACTGGTCTACCTCCATGCCATGAAAACACAACACACATCATGAGAGACAGGGTAAAGAATTAGTGGGCTATGGCACAAAAAATGCTAGTAAAGGCAGAAGAAGGTCAGATCTAGTCTCAAAATGACATTTATTTCTTATTCATATAAGATTATTTATCCATTTTTAAGTCTGACACGTCAGCGTGAAGTGTTTGTAAGATGCTGAGCCTCAGCCACGTTGTTTGTTTGAGACTCTCCCAGACAGAGAGGACAAGAAGGAGCCGCCGGAGTGAGGTCAGACCCAGCCGTCTGAAGATTTCAGTCAAACTAACACTAGTCTGATCTTCACTACTGTCTGTGAGTACGAGCGCCAGTGACAGGCACCCAGCTAGTCTGTCGCTTCAAACCCATATTAGTCCTTTGATTAGAAATCAATAACACAGCATGATATTAGTGCAAATCAATGTGCACGCTGCAAACTGCAACTATTCCAAGCATGAGTCTCATCATTTTCTGTCACTTAATGCTGCTCATGGAAGATAGGAAATATGTCTTTTTCCTCTAATGAAACATCTTTCTCTGACATTTCAACAGATAATATCACAAGAACGTTCAACTGTACGAATGATTCTCTCTCTAATTTATCTTTGGAAACAGCACACCTGACGAAATATATTTCTAGAGATGATTTTTGACTCGTCCAGTTTTAAACTTTGTAGACGATGGACCTCTGACGTGGCATTTACCTTCTCAAAACTGAAATGAAAGGCTTCTTTCTACACAGAACATACAGTGTACGAGTGAATAGTTCTGTGTTTCAGCTCCTAAAGTTTCTCCTCAGTAGCACTAGTAGGCAAATCCGTGCAAAGAAGCCGGGGCAACAACAGCAGCATCTTAAGCAGAGAGAACCGTCATGCAGCAAACAACACAAATGAAGGGACGGTACAGGCGGAGTACTGACTGATGCATCCCGCTAAGGGGGCAACCTACAGTGCCTACTGTGACTGAGCAGCACGGCATTACGGGGGTGGTAGCGGTATTTCACCGGCAGGCTGCGGGCCCGGTTCAGCCGACTCTCAGCCAGGGATCTGGCCGCCGCGTCTTCAGGGACTGAGATACTGAGGCGTAGTTGCGAAGGGTGAGCCCCGGGCCCCGGCCCCACGGGAAGCAGGCTTCCTTTACGGTTATTAACAAGGGGGATGTTGATTGTGTCTGGCTTGAGAAGGGGGTCCTGGTTGGGGTGCAGGGTGTTGGGAAGGAATGCATTTGAGGTGATGGAGGAAGAGGTGCAGCCAGTGGGTTTAACTGATTGGTTTTGAAAAGATGGCCTAACGTCATCCATTACTGTCAAACAATGGAGAATAAAGAGTGTGAGAAAGCATAGAAATGCTCAGTGTTAATAAACTACACACAAATAGTGTCTAGATTCTAAATGCATTTAGGAAATTACCAGCCAGAAATAAAGTGATTTAAACATGTACGACAAAATACTGTTTGAATGTTCCAATGAATAATTGTAATAATAATAATAGTAATAATATTAAACTAGTTATTTTTCCTTATATTAGTGTTGACACTTTATTCATCATACTGTCATTTCAGCATCGGCTGTAACTGACGTGTTTCCAGCAGTCGTTTGTTTTACATGTGTGATAAAAGATAAATGAATCCGGAGCAACTCACGCTCCTTCACCAGGCGCTCTGCACTTTCTGCTGGAACAAACCAGACACGGCCTGGCTTCAGCCAGTCAAATCCTATTAGATACTCTGTTGTTCCAAGCAGAATATACATCACCATTACACATTTACACATCAAATGTATAAATGGAACGTATTCTTACTGGTTTTGTGTGTTGAATTACAGACTGAAAAAGGGAGTGGCTACATTCTTTGAGTGAGACGGGACTATTTCCTTTGTATCTAACATGAGAGTAAATACTCTCATGAAAGAATACACAAACTCTGCTGTTCTCACCAAATACACACACACACACACACACACACACAATCAGACTGTGTATCAACCCGTTTGTCTGAATGTATTGAGGGGTATTTCTCTTCACAAGTCGACAAGGAAAGGAGCTGAGTCAAATCTATCTACTCGTAAATTTAACCGGGAGAGGCGGAGCCCTTTTCCCCCCTTTGGTGGAAGGGTGGTCGGTTGGTGCTTTGGAGGACAGAACATGCTTGGGTGGCCCCGAGCGATAAACAGACGTTTATCCCAGCCGTCAGCTGCCTCCTTGATTTACAGGGCGCCACCGATAGCTCCTGGATTCATCTGGCCCTTGTCAAACACGTGCAGCGTTAGGGAGCGCTCACCCACCCTGGCAGGTCCACTGTGCTTTCTGAACAACCCAGACGGCAACTGTCCCTTCCTGAAATGCTAATCACATGATGGTACTGTCCTGCATGCGAGCCTTATCAGATCACCGTGACCCAACGTAAACTGGATGAAGAGGCAGAGGAATAACAACTGAAAATGTTTACTTTTGCATGTGAGCCAAGCTGGCTTTGCCTTTAGTGTGTTTGCTGCATGAGTAAGCTTTGCTCCTCTCCAGCATTGCAACGGCATGAAATAGCATTTTAGGCCATGCAACTTGTTGTGTTGTTTCAGTCAAATGTAAGAAGAAATAAAACATCACAGCAATGTGATAATTGCAATCCCTTTTGCTAAAGAGGCAGCCAGTATTTCAAAGGGGAAGTAAAAATGTCTTGGAATCAGTTTCCAAGTCGATTGTATAAAAAAAAAAAATCTAAAAATCAATATCCAAATGACATTTTAAAACTCTAAATTTACTCTTAACCAGTAATAACAATTATTTACATTTACCTAAATTGCAATCAGCTTTGAATCGAACGCCAGCCTCTTTCTGACTTCCACTGTTTCCTGGTGTTGTAGCGCCATCTGCTGCTAGATGCAGCACAATACAAAAAGAATAATTCATGGAACTAAATGGTATTATGAGACAGAAAACAACTTATAAAATTATAAATACTCTTATGCAGAATAAAAGATCTGTACCAACATATTGTCTTCTGAACTTAGACAGCTAACATTCAATTTAACACTGGTTATTTTGTCTAGTATATGCTAAAACATTCACAGGAAGCAAAAACTACAGGTGAAACCATCAGTACTCATCATGTTACATGACATTGTGAGGGGTCTGCAGCATAAACACAGAACTGGAGCAGAAGGACAGAGAAACACACTTACGTGATCTGACATATCCATTATACTTATATTTGGCTGAGGAGAATGCAAAGACAAGTGGCAGGTCACACGGGGATCGAGGATGCAATGAAACACACACATCAGGAAAAACAGAGACATCAACAGAGGAACTAAAATGAAGTGCACAAAAAATGAAGTGCACTAAAATTAAATACAAATAATGAAAAGTGACAAAAAAACAAATAATAATAATGGCGATGATGATTGATGGCAGAAAGAAACAAAGGCAGCTGAATGAAATGAACTTTCCATTCTCAGAGGTTGACACACTTTTATGAACATGTACCAGTCCCGTTAAAAGATGTAAGGATAATTTTTTTCTCAAAATGTTCAGCTCATTCAACAATGATTCGCTACAATTACAAAACACATTTAGATGGGATGGAGACCATGATGTCTGCAGACAGAACAAATAAACGCAGACTACATAGAGTAAAGAGCATGTAAACATTTACAGCACAGACGGCACAAACTTATCTTAACGTGTCGGCTCTTAAACACTAAAGCAACATATGTGCATATTTTTATTTTACAAAAAATGGCATCAATTCTATTATTATTTTTTCCCTTCCTGACTGCTTTGACCCTTCCTGTGCAACACTATTAGTAACGAACTGAGGTACCACTGAAGTACCAGTGGATGTACTGGTACAGCAGGCGCTGCACTGAACTCAGAGCTGCTGACACTCCGCACTCTCTCCCCGAGTCTGTTCCATCAGTAAAGGTCACAGTGAGAGCCCAGGGCTGGCCTGTGACACAAAGCCTCAAACAGTGACCCGCAGTGGCCCTGGCATCTGTCTCTAGCAATCTACCCGCACCACAAAGGCGGCAGATTAACTGGCTAGCATCTGGGGCATAGTGAGGCGGCATAGGACAAGAGGCTAGGGATGGTGTGTTGGGGATGGTGGGGGGGTGGCTTGAGTGTGCCTGGTGGACAGGAGCTGTCAGGGCAAGTTTGGTGACGAACCAGCAGGGCTGGGAAAATGAGAATGCAAACATAATTTCCGTGTCAGGATAGATAAGGTCCCCAGCAATGAGATGCAGATGCACACATATGCACAGACACACAGACAGAACTGCACGTTCTTCCACGCGCAAGATGTGCACGTGCACTCACACAAACCCTAGAAGGTCGCGGACTGGCCTCAGATCAAGCCGAAAGCGTCTCCTGAGTCTCCTTTTTATTCCAACAACCACTGTCACTTCTCTAGCTTTTCTCACCGACTGAAGCTGTGCTACTGTGAGGATGATCTTAGTTGCACACAACTCAGTATATCTCAGAATATAACCCAAATGGACTGAAGGCAAACTTGCACACCCACAATATAAAGTGTATTATAGTACTATCCCCACTGATATGCAGTATTTTGGACATCGGTGTCCTCTGCTCTCTTATGTCTACTGCTACCACTCAGGTTCCGATCTAATCTTATTTTCATGCGTCTCAGTTTCCCATCCAGTTCTGCCAATATCTGCTCAGATTGTGTATTACCCATTACCATCGCTGGATGACTGAATGATCTTGATTCATAAAAGGTTCATCTCTTGAGAATGTAACTCGCGTCGGACCACGTGGTGAATGAAACAAAACTGGGGCTAAAGAAATCAGGCTCAGATGTACAAGAGCATGAAGTCATCATGGATTAAGATGTCTTATCTGCTCGGTTGGGTGGGGAAAAGGGGGAAATGGGCAGAGGAAAATCCTGTACTGACAAAGCCCACTGCACTCCTTCGCTAAACTCACTTTGTTCAGACAGTCAGATTTAAAAAGGAAGGAATCTAAGAAAGGCTTTCCTGAAATCCTACAGGGGGTTGAGGGAGAAGTGAGATCAGTAACCATGTAATGGCCAGTAATTGGTACCAAGGGATATCAGCACAGGCCCAACTACAAGAGGCCAAACCAAACTCATCATGGCATGTTTGACACTAATCTAGGCTGAGTCGGCCGACGGTGGGAGAATGTTGAGAAGGAAATCAGATCTGTATGTCTGAACCCACCGCTTTGATAGCTAGGCCTTCTGCTGCCATGTCTAATTGACAGACACTTTAGTATTTCCAGTGTACTCAACAGCGAAATAGAAAACAGGGGAGTCACCCAGAAGCCTTAAAGTTTCTTTATCAATTCAGCATCAGGTTTTTTCCACTCCTCTAGTTCTCTCTTCACTCTTCTCTTGTAACATTGTGAATATTCAGCAATTTAAGAGAACTGTGAATTTTAGACTGTTTAGAATTCTAGAAATTTAGACTTCTGGACACATTTGTATGTGTCAGAATTGTGTTTCCTTTATGACAGTTTAATTATTACAATAGAAAATGTAGGACTTTCTGTTGTCATGGGAACGCTAAAACAGGATGAAGACATCTTTGATGGGACACCTCCAAGGTGCTTTTCATTTTTACTGTTTAATTGGTGTATTTTCCTTGTTTACTACTCATAAAACAACTGTAAATATTAGTTTACTTCAGAAATGCTAGAATTGTTTTAGAACAGTTCCATTGCTAATGTTGTTTGTTGTTTTCAATTTTTCATTTTTTCTTCAAGCGCACTCCAGCTTTTAAAGTAAGAAAAGCCAAGGGTAAGAGAAAACATGAAACAAAAGCAAAGCTTTGTTAACATAAATAAGTGTACAAACTGAAAACATAGATTCCTCCAAAAAGTATGAAATCAAATATTTAAAATGAAAGTGAACAAACAGTATCATTTTGCAGTACAAAACCTGTAAGACAAAACATGTTCCATCTTAATGGACAGACATCTTACCTTAGACACAAAAAAAACACACAAAACACCAAAGCTCCGATAGTGATAATATCACACAACTGCATGAGTGATGCAGCATGCGATAGCCACATTTCTGACACCTAAGTAGTGAACAGTACAGCAGCACCACAGAGCCACAGCACCACTGACCCACCACACGTTACACACGTGAAATCAAAAGAATGATGGATAAATTAGAAATACAGAAGATAAATCCTCTACTACGCATAAACTTTCAAATGAAGGTATACACGACAATCACAACACCACAGCGACACAAACCATGAAGTAACAAAAACAGCACATAGATGGCATTGCAGACATGTGCACACACGGTACCTCTGCATGGTACTACAAACACGGAGCACACAGCACATACACGTAACAGCATGTGTTGGGCGGTGTAACTTACAGGCACGTAAAGTGGTTGCGCAATCATGAACAGAGACAGAGGAAAGTGGGTAGGCCCTCTGAAGGGTGTCCATGTTACTATGTACACTGCCTGACATGCAAGAGCAGTCTTGCTCTGAACGCCCGCAATCAAAACAACATGCCAGTTTCATTCGTTTGTAGACGGACATCTTGGCTACAGTCATGTTCCGGGATGAGAGGAGAGGAAAAGCAGCAGGTTAATGGCATAAGGAGAAATATCCATCCAGGGGAAGTCGGAAGGTAACTTCATCAGAAAGTGCAAGCCTTAGCCACCGGCCTCCACAGACTTGAGCCCCCTTTGAAGTGTGTGCACTCAAATGGTTTTAAGACTTCGGCCAATTTAACGTTTTCCTGCCTGAAAAAGTGTCACACGTTGACACATTATCAGTGCTATAATCAGTCTTAGCCAGAATGTTTTGGGATTTCACATTCGAGGGTCAAGCTGTGTGCTAAGGCTGTAACAGGTCAAAAGGCAAAACCAGAACAGTGGGGTCGGGGAAGGGAGGGGGGTGGGGACAAGGGCTAGGGAGGCATTCAGGGTAAAGAGGCAATGAGCAATGTTTTCAGCAGCAAAACTCATACAATGTCGTCATACATTTGTACATCCTCTATCCATGTGGCTAAAGGAGTGGATCACGTACCTGTATCCCATCATGCAGCTGTAGCGGCTCTGTCCAAGGCATCACACTATTCTGCCAGCTAGACTGACCAGTTCATGCTATGTTCACACCTGGGGTTTCACTGCCCCCCTCCCTCCCTAGGAAAGATTCACTCTGATGTGAGCATATATGTCTACATAACAGCCTTCTTCACTTACAAAGTGAGTTTTTATTTCCTTAATATAAATATTGAATTCATAAGTGACTGATATTGTTGTTGACACGCCTACAAAATAAAGCTAATCGACCCACTTATTAAGAGATGGAATGGAGAACATCCCAAAAAGACATTTAATCAAAGACATTTTTCTGTTTTGCTGTTTGTACACCACAGATGAAGTGTGGTTCCAAAGTAAACTGTATCTTTAGTGGGGCTGTATTTTATGGAGAACTGAGTCCTCACCAAAGCCGTGGCGGCTGTGGTACATTTGTTTTTCTTATCGTCATCTTTTAGGTGAGACTAGCTGATATTAGGAACACACAAACCCTCGACAACTAATAAGCCTGCGGCCGTACAGTTAAACGCCTCCTCTCTGTTTATATTCGTGTGTGAGGCCCCGAGGGAAGAGGGCGTGAAAGTCCCCAGTGTAGCATCTCTAGATTGCTGTGACTCTGTGCACAAACAGTCCCTGGTCCCCATTCTCTCACTGCCAAGGTGCAAACAGACAGCAGACTACTTCTGTCTGGCACCTTTTCCCGACACACTTTAGCCATAATCGGGAAAATAAAGATTCTTACTGAAACAATAGTTTTCAGATTCTGGCCAAGGAAAGAATGGGAAACACACATCTTAACCCGTCGGATAAAGGCATCAGGGACTGTTGCGTCCTGTGGCATGCACGTGTGTTTTATAAGCATGTAATACGCATGCATAGACTGTATTTTGGCTCTGAGCAACAGCGGGTGGTGCAAAGATTACTGTTATGGGAGGAAATGGCAGACAAGTGCAGCAAAGCTATCAGGTCATGCTGGAATGGCTTATCTTCAGAGTTTTCTGGTTTGATATTCAGACCACGGTATGTATGTTAGAATGAGGATTATTGACATGTGGGAGGGGGAGAAATGGAGAACACTAGACACACACACACACACACACACACACACAGACACACACAAGACAATGTCTGACTTCTGACTTCACAAATACCCAGATTTTGGCCTACAGGATGAGGTGTCCGTTTCAGGGCATTCCTGTGTGAGGATTCAACATGACGACTGCCCTGATAAACTGTTTGCGTGGGTTCAGTCACTCATCATCTCCTATCGGTTCACCGTGGCAACACATACTCAAACAGACGCTATCAGGGCGTGATGTTGAATAAGAAGGATGTCCCATAGAAAGCACCGTTCCCAACAAAAGTGTCTACATTCAACAAAAGCGCAAGGACAAATGATAGTGTCCACCTCTATTGCGGTCAGGGTACAAAGAAGCCCAGAAGAACAGCACTTCTCCGAGTATGTATACCATTTATTAGGATTTAAACTAACGCAGGAGCATGAATTTGTCAGAGTAGGATAAGCTTTTTTTTTTTTTCATCAGATCTATTATCTCAGTGTATTACATTAACACACGCATTTGGTCCTTGCTTTTTTGCTGAAGTGGTCTCTGGGGGATTTGAGTTTCCTCTACAGACATCAGCATTTAAAATATCATATATTATTGGACATGACTCTGACACGGCACCACCATCTAGTGGTGTTTTGTTGCCATGGCAGCTAACAGTGTGCATTGTTTGTGGACTTTGCCCTCAGTGCAGCAAGTGTAGAAAAAGAGGAGCCAACGACTGTCCAGATTTGAAATTCTCAAAGATGATTCTGAAAGGAGCTGATGATCTCTGAAACTCTGGCCAGAGCTGGACGGGGGTCCAGAGTTTGAAAAAGGGCTGAGATCACAGGGAAGTGGGGCGAGGTGGAGACCAGATTGTTTTGATTGTGTTTTGGCAGCCAAGCTTGCTCGCAGAGACATATTCAGGGCAGATGCAGATAAACAGGGAACTTCCATTGGCAGTAAGTAGGTTAATTTAATACTAACCAATTTACTTCCTAAAAGACAAACTCTTCTAAATCTATAATCACATAGCTGCTTCTTACATTTTCATTCCATTTCTTCTCTACTTTTCGGAGCATGAAAAATGTACGACGTTTTAATTGAAGGTCATAATTTGCAGCAGACTCCAAACAATGAGCCTGGCTTCGTAATTAGAAGAGCAAAGTAAAACCTGCATCCAATCGAATCGCACTCTACTTGATTACAATTTTAATCTAGTCCGAGCATCAGCTGACTGGGCCAGTGATGAGTTCTGCGTTGTTGGTATTGGTCTGCGCACAGTGTAGAAATGAGAGGCAAGGAGAGGGATGCAGAAGCTACACTGGTACATGCAACATATATACAGTGTGCTATTTGCTGAGGAGGAAAAAAAAACACTTGCACTGCACTTTGGGTAATAGGACACCCATTTTCTGTTACTCACAATAAATCACTACCAGTGAGAAGTTAAAATTAAGTGGTGTTTTCCAATGGCAGCAGGGGAGGAAATACATCAAAAAGTGTGTCACTGGTCATAAACAAACATGGGGGAAACAACAGAAGAGAACAAAACAAGATAAAAGATAACATTGTGGACAGATTTCCAGTGCTGTAATGGGAAATTAAATTTCTTTAAAAGCACCTCTTATACGATGAATCATTAAGAAAGCAGAGAGAAAGAAGCAGTTTATCTGAATACAGTTGGGAAGGTCTGGTGGCTCTGTTTAATTCAGAAGATATAAATAAAATGATTGAGATGACAAAGACAAAAGAAGAAAATGGTCAATATCTCATGGTGGAACGTCACCACAGTGCCATGATCTGACATGTCTGCACATAGGTCAGATGATATTCAAATGATTGTTGTTTCTGCATTGATGTCAACAAGGAATGAAAGTCTTTTGCAGCAAGCATAATTTATTGGGTGTGCTGTATGTATGCAAGTTAAAAAACTTTAAATTTCAATACTTTAATCGTGTCTTACAAAATACAAAGCCACAGAGTAAAATATAATGAGAGAGCTTAATACCTTTTTGTGGAAAGAATCTATGTTTCACACATACCACTATTTTGCCCTCTACTGTACGGCCTACAGACTATGCAGTTATTCTGGTTTTGTTTGTTTCAACGAAGAAAAAGTGTCTTGCATAAAAGTTTTGTAAATGAAATATGTTTAGTTTGTCTGCCAAAAGATGTTGTTATTTAGTTTCAACTACTGACAGTCAGGTCATTGGTCTAGTTATTTGTCATATAATGCCCTTTTAAAATGAGCATTGTTATCTTAAAGAACATACTGAGAGCTATGTTTCTCTTTAAATTCCACTGCTGGACTGTTTATTCACTCGCAGTCATCTTCAGTTTGCATCGATTGAAGAGCAAAGTCATTCAGCTGTAAATGCAAATTTGTACCAATAACCAATAACTGCCACTGACTGAGTATCACACTATAATGGAAGTTTTGAAGTTTTTACCTTAAAGAGCACAGTACAGAGGAGCAGTGACACAATGAGACTTATCATGTAGAAGTCCATTAGGACACAGGTACGGAGTGAGAGGAAGGGGGGGGGCAGAGGAACTATGTACAGACACAGCTACTCACGTCGTTTGCAGCCACACTTCTTGATCCGTTTAGGGTCTGTGATGTCATCATGACAAGCTTTGCAGTAGAAAAAAGCTCTAAAATGAGATGCAGCATACACGGTTACATAGATTCTTCCAATTTGTGACCAAACCTCGTCACTTCAGAGCAGCATCGTCACCTCTTCACTTCTTTGGCATCACTGGCAATAAAAAATCCCAGTGTTCCCTCCTGCATCTTGACGTGGTTTCCCGGGTTGATGAGGATGCTGGTTAATCAGAGAGGGGGACACAACGTTCTCATTAACCTTCGGACAACACGCAGCTCAGTCACACAACATGCTAATCAAGAGGAATGGTACACACACTTGATGAGAATTAAAATCAGACTGGGCTTATCTGGGATTTTTCTTCCTTCTGAAAACATTTTTCAAGACTTTGTTTGGCTGTTGGGTCTGATTCATAACTTCACTTATCACACACACACACCTGCTAATTTCTGACAGTTCTCTGATGTCACTCACATGGATGGACAAAATGTACACCGATATGATAGACCGACACTGTATTTCAGTTCTTTGCTGGTCGATGTGCATGGAGGTTTTACTCTCAAATACAGTCATCTAGTCCAAACAGTAGAGATGGGTGAAGCCTTGCTGCTGCATTTTGACATGTTACTGATACACACACAGATTGCTAGTAGTAAAGGGTATATGTAGAAAAATATACCCACAGTATATTATCATTATTCTAATCATGGAATATCCAAACATGGCAGTAAATACTAATAAAAGTAAAACTATACTAAATGTACTTTATTAATGTCATTAACAATACTATCCTTATAAAAATACAACTTTGAAGAATTCTGAGAATTATAGTAAAATGCAAATGAATTATAACCTATGCAGAAACAGAGAAGCTAAAGTAGCAACATCAGTTATCTGATGTATTCCTTTTAAGGGGTTGATAACTATTTTGATTTTCAGACCACCCATCCCTACCAACCAGATTATTTGAGGCCCACTGCGACATGGCTGAAGTACAGACAATGTACAGTAAATGTGGTCTGATCGTTAGTAACTGAATGTAGGAATGAACAGCTCCTTCTCTTCAGCTGATTCTACTACTATTGTTAATATTGGGGGAAGTAAGTCCAGTGTTGCTGAGGAATGAGTTGTGATTCTACTTCAGTGCATTATTGGAATAAAATAATCAAACCATGTCCATTTGGGTCGATATTTACCTACTGTTGGACTGATTTAATAAAGTGTAATACAGCTCGGAATATCAGCACTGCTAAAAATACATGAACCAGTTTGTGTCACCATAAAACACCAAGCACTTGAACTGATTGGCTGTATCATTCCCCATTAATTAGACAGACACAAAGAGAAGACATCGTACGCTCGCTCACACACACACACACACACACACACACCCTGGTCATTAATGGTTACCTGTGGGCAACAGTCATCAATGATGTGAGTGTGAACTATGAAATAAAACCATAAAAACACAGAATCCACAAACCTCACACACACCTTCATAATATGAGCCCAGATGAAAGTCTTTATTCTGAATTCATGAATTTTCAAGAAACGATCTGGGATAGAAATCATTCATAACAACTGTAATTACATTTTTGCATTCCAAATGAGGGGGTTTGTCATTCATATTGAACGGGGATTTTATCTGCACTGACAAATCTTTCCTCTGGGCTCTGAAAAAGGTTACAGTTTAGTAAATAAACTCAAATGTTAGGGGGGGCAATTGAATCCACATTCATACAGGGCTGTGATCAAAATGCATCAGTCATGCAGATTAGATTTGGTTTTGCAAGTAAAGTAGCATTTGACATTTGCTCAGATTGAATGGCCCCCAAACTAGAAAACAGGTATTGTGCCTGGCATGCGTTTTAGTGAAAATAAATAACATAAAGTGTTAAAATCAAGACAGTTCCACACACATTGCTGCCCAAATCTGAGATTTAACTGGTGTTGGTTGATCTAAGACGTTATTTTTGCTCTTCGGACGGCGCAAACTGGTGACTAGAAGCTTCAAAAAGAGCATCACAACCTCATATTGTGAGCAACAAGGCAAGCATCAAACACCTCAGGTGACAGTGTCAGAGCATGCAGTTACCAAACAGCATGAAGAGGACAAGAGGAACGAAAAGGAGGAGCCACTGCAGTACAGGTATAAGGACAGGTACGTAGATGCAGACGGTTGCAGTAACTTCTGTGCAGTTGGATTGTTTCTCAAACACCAAACTGACAGGAAGTGACCTCACTTAAGGACATCTACTCGAGACACGGACAAGCATGACTGTACGGTGTGACTATGGCACACACACACACGCACACACACACACTGTCAACTCAAGGTAATTTTACAGACACATACGCACACACACGCACATGCACAGATGGATTGACATTTAGCGTCAAAAGCATGAGAGGGGGGTGGAATGCAGAGGTGAGATGTGCGAGAGTGCATTCTGTTCGGTTTCCATTTGGATGCACTTGGCGCTATCCAAATTCATTTCCATGCCTCTCCTCAATGTGTGGACGATGAAGACAAAACAGAGCGGTGAGGTGCTGCTGGTGTAACAAAAAACGTGAAGCAAAAAGACGTGCTATCAGCCACCGCCTACAGCAATGGCATCTTAAGGTGAAAATGTCGAACAGCAGCTTATCAGTGTTATCAACACCCCGTCGGATTCGGAGTCAAAGAACCATGAAGTACTGGTCTGGCGAATCCCCGAGAAGTGAAATAATCAGATTGACAACGAAACTGAGAAACACTGAAAAGGAACTGAAAGTGAGAGGAAATCAACTCAGCAAAGGAGACTGGCAAAGAACAGAAGTGAAAAGATAAAAAAAGAGGTAGATAATGGAGAGTGGTGAGCACTTGGCCTTGGTACACCGACAACAGCAAAGACAAGGAAACAGCACTCCTACAAACATGTCCAAATTAGCTATCATCTCTCTGCCTGCAAAGAAGTTAGTGCATTTAGCACAAGGGACACCATAAAAAGAAAAGAGTTAGAAAAAGAAGCCTGTGAGATAGCGTTTGGAAAAATATCCTGGGGGGGGGGGGGACTCCCAAAGTCAGAGGCTTTAAAGTGGTGGAGATTGGGTGGAACTTTGGAAGTAAGATAAGGTAGAGGGCATACCGCTTTCGGCTTCTGCAAACAACAAGAAAGAATCTTAAATCAAACAGTCATCATGAACAGAAAAGAGACGGAGAATTAGAACCGTTGCCAGCGTCTGTTCGCCTACTCCGGGATTAACACATCATACGTCAGTGTTCTACGTGGTTTTACATCCATGCGCACACACAATGCAGTTCACGTTGAGGCCTTTGCACCTAGGAAGGACTGGTACAACATGTCATTACAATAGTCATAACACAGAATAGATGGAGACAAAAAAAACAGTCAAAACATCATTGGACTTCAGTGGAGTTTTAAGGCTTGTGGTGGTGTCAGAATGACAATTGACAACAGAATTCAACATCTTTTGACTGCACAAACATATTAGACAGGTTCATGTGGGAAGGGTGAGTGGGAATTGGCAATTGAGAATTACTGTTGGTATTAAAACACTGATGGTGGGTCGGTGGTTGTCTTACAGACTGAATGACAGAATTCAGCTCAGGGGAATAAACATTAAAACTCAAAATGTGTAACGAGGGCTGAGAAGTCTAAACGGAAGTTTGAAACATTTTATCATTTAGTCCTCAAGCCCTGCGAGGTTTAATGAAGTATCGCGTACTACTACTTGATACTACTACTACTTGATGTGTTTACCAAACACAACTATAAGAGTTTTTCTGGAAAGTCAGCCTGTGAAGCCAGCGATTGAATGATGATGGTAGCTATGTGCTTGAATTTTTCAGGAATAAACACGTCTTAACCATCCTTATCATTGAAACAAAGAACCAGCAGGACTTGACTTCCAGAGGTCCGTCGTTCTAATAATGTAAGTAGAAATACTTTGTGCGCTTTAGAAACAGCAGTTTTTTACCAGTGAACCATTTAAAAGTATGTGCTTTAACACCCACAGGCACTGAAACCTAAATGTGTCGTCTCAACTGTGCAGCTGCAAAGAGCATGTGGGGAGAAAGTGCACCCCGATTTAATTGGAAGAGTCGCTGAGCTGTTGATAAAGACGCAGCATACAAACCTGCTCTCTCTCTGCTCAGACTTGTATTCGATGGCAATGAGCAGCAGCTTCAGCTTCACGTAACACAGCCTGTAAAACATGTTGCTCTCATTAGAGAAGGGAATTTCTTTCTTTTCTTCGCTACCTACCACTGTCAGTGGGCTTTGTGGGGGGGGAAAGAGTGGTACTTACTCGCAGACAGTGGGGAAAGAGAGGCCCACAAAGGCACTGGACAAATACTCTGTGTACATCTCGTTCGCCACTCCTTCAAGGTAATATTTCTGCCATGTGTCCTCCTCAATCTGACAAAACACAAGCAGAGCGATGGCACATGTGAGGATAAAAAAAAACAAGAAAGAAAGAAAAAAGTTCCATTTGCAGCACAATGTGGTCCGCAGATGTTCCGCTGCACATCAGCCTGGTCATTATAAGTTGATCCATCATCTTAATGACATGAGAACAGTTCTTTGATAGAGGCAAGCACCTCTTCAATACTGAGCCACAGAAACACTGAATAGATTCCATATGAGAGCTCACAATAAAACGTGATGTGCCAGGACGCCTGAAAACACTGAGAAGTCTTTCACCGGACAAAGATGTCAAGATTTCCAGGGAAATGCAAAGCACTGAGTAGATCTACTCCATCTGTCAGCAGCAAACTTACTGAATCCACTTAAGCCAACCTCATCTCTGATCTCATGATAAATCATTCCCCAAAATGCAATATGATTATTCATTCAACTGTACACTTTAAAAGGAACGACTGAAACGAGCTGCAGGCACCAGCTCCAAACACCCTGCACACTCAGCAGCACATGGAGACAATGAGCATCAGACCGAACCCCAGAACACTGTGGCCACGAGCCAAGTCTTCCAAATGTGGGTTTTATGCATGTAAAAAAGGTGCCACCTAGTGGTCACTTGGCAGACAAACAGAAGCTTTGAGGCGCCAGTGAACACATTCGACTGAATGCATGTGTACGACTTCAGGGTGCGACTGCAGCATTCAGGAAGTTGTTTCTGTTCAACTATATATATATATATTTTTTTTATATTATGAAGATCACTTTAATGACTGCTTAACAGAGGGAGATGTTTTACATGCATCAAACTATTTGGAGGAGTTTTATCTACAACTTAATTCCAACATTTCTGTGCCAGTAACTTTGAGTTTGTGATACACTACTAGCAACAAAGCAAGAATTTCAATCAAAATCTACTGGAAATCATGCTGCTACACATTTATGTGACACCCCCCCCACACACACACCACCACCACCCCTCCATTTACCTTGTTGTCTGCATTACCTCAATAAAGGATCTCATGGAGAAGAGGTTGGCCAGCATGGTGGACAGGCCCTGGGCCAGACAGCTCTGGGCTATGAAACCTGCCTTCAGCTCCGCCAGGCAGATAGCATCATCACCTTCCTTCCAGTTCCAGCTTGGAATGTTCAGCAGATGAGCCTTCATCCATGACACAGAGGAGGTCACACGACACAGAAAACATTTGGATGGAGTCAGTATTACAGCAAATTCATTTCTGGCTGAGCGTTTGTGTTACTCGTGGATTGTTGTGCTTCTGGTGTGTGTAAATATGTTATATACTGTATACAGGAGGTAATCATATGCACTGATTTTCAGGTGCTGAGTCTGGGAGGTTGAAGCAGGTAGAGGAAAAGACTTGGAACTCTGTGGAAGCTTCCAGTTGAGAATTAGTCGTTTACTTGAGGCTACATTAAAAAGATAACACTTTGAGCCAAGGTGGCTCAAAGTGTGAATATGCTAAATATTGATAAAAAACACCGGACACAGACTCACCTGTTTCTTGTTAAAAGTAACAACACCACCCACCAACATCTCTAAACCAGGTTAGCATTATATGTTAACACCTATACTTGTCATATAAAAACAATTATATCAACAGAACACCAGAGGATAACGGCAAGGAAACTTAAAGCTACCTACAGCTTCTTACCTTATTGTGATACTGAAGCATCTGTGTAATTATTCTGATCTTGGGGTGGTAGTTTTTGATTGATATAACCCTAGAAGAAGAGAAACAGGAGACTGAAAAGAATGTAGCCCCCAGTTTGTTAAAACGCTCAGTCATGTTACCGGGTAAAGTACCTCATGATGTTGGATGCATCTTCAGCATCAGGATCTGCACAGTACTTGTTGGCTAATATTAGACAGGCATCAGCCGACTCAATCTAAGAAAGAGAGATATATTATTGTCTGACTGTCAGTGTTTAGAAAAACCTCATATACAGTAAAAACAGACCACTGTGCTCAGGAACAACCCAGTCCTACTACTGATCGCACTGAAAACCCTTTTTTCCTCCTCTGACTCTGCCCATTTTAGTGAAAAGTTTATTAAGTAATAGACAGAGACGTGAGCAGTTCTGCTCTCAGTCTTTTTTCTTCTTAAATCTTTAATCACTTCCATCAAGCGCTTCACCTACTGACAACCATAGAGGGAATGTGATATATCTTTGACATTACAAACCAATGCTTAATTCAAAACTACTTTAGCTTCAGAAACATGAGAAGACTTCTCAAAAATAATTGTGTGTGCCGTAATGGAAAAATTTGAGAGTCCCCTATCACTCAATATACTGCACATGCATTTTCATTCATAATTACTACAGTCCTCGAATGCAGTAGGTAGAAAAGGCTTTTACTACACACAAATATGCTCCAAATTACACATTATAACTATTCTATGGGCTGATAACACCTTAACAGATTTAACGTCTTTATTGCTGTAACTTGGCTTATATCTTCATTTCACTTCATCAACTTTCCTTTGACCTTCATGTCATTTCATCTCTCAGCCGTCCTCATGCTGACTGTACCTTCACTCGAGCCAAATCGTGAGGGTTGAGAACAGATCCCTGGTAGAACTCTACTTGCGTAAAATGCCGTTTGAACAAGGCTTCCAGCTCAAGATTAGGGGAAATACTAGCAAATAGAGAAAAATGGAGAAAAGTGAACATGTATGCACAGCTTGTATACAGGATTGTGTCGAGCTCTGTGCTTGTACTCTAGTGCTAGTAGCGAGGAAGAAAAGGTTCAACTTACTTATGGAGAAAAACAATTTCTACATTGACATCATCCCTGTCCTTGTGTAGGAAGTCTTTGAGGAAGTTGGAGACACTTTCGAGGGTAATATGACCACAGACCACAATATGCCTGAGGGGGGGAAGAAATCATCTTGAGTGGGCAACATAAATCATTGCAGACACTGGCATGTCTCCCAAAGATAATCAGTCAAACCAAAGCATACCAATATTCAACTCATATAAAAGATGAAAAAAAAAGTGAAGAAATGTCTTTTCAAAGCAAACAAGAAACTGAATTATATCTTTTAATGCCATAGGAGTGAGTATTTTTCCCCCATGTAATGAAAGCGGTTATATTCTGCACGACAAGCGCAATCAAACACTCAACTTTGAACCACTTTAGAAAATCTCAGATATAATCACATAACCCGCAGTGGTTGGACTGTCATCCGTTCTCAATACGAAAACTGTCCCTTCGGCCAAACCACCCCTCTGTGAACTGAATGGATGTTGACAAAGACATGTACATCAATAAGCTCAAGCTTTTATACAGAACGTTACTAAAACTTTCAAAGTGATTAGGAGGCCTCGGGTTGACACAAATTCTAAACAGGACCTCAGTGCATTTGACGGGTCCTTGGCAAGATGCAGCAGAGCATTAAGACTTTGGGATCTGGTGGATGGTGCACAGGCCTGATTACAGCAATAAGGAACAGGGAGATTGGAACGAATTTGGAGTTGAGGTTGCGTCCCGGTTTGTATCCTGACTGACCTGTAGACTGGAGAGGTGACACTCAAAGATGCACAGTAAAATGTGAGGAGGAACCTCTGTTTAATCATCATCAACATTAGGAATTTCTTCACAAAGAAACTGAATATTAAAGAAGTCGCACTGGGGACTTTGTTGTGTGTGTCTCCACATCATACTAATGTACGCTGAGTGTTATGGGCGTCCAAATTATTTGAGATGTCACAAATCATCTGCGTAAATCCATCTCTTAAATTCAGATTTCCACTGGCCACTGTGTGCATCATTCATAATGCAGTGAGGGTAGTAATTGTTGGGAAAGTCACATTAATAACCTGTAAGTATACGTACGTGGCTCTGATGGGCAATTTAACAAATCCAGTCGATTTAAAACACGTCATCTTTAAGTTAAACTACCCGTAGGGAGTTAAATTCCAACTCTGTGTCTAAATCCCTAAATGATAAATCCAAATATGCTTGTGGAACCCAGTCTTTCTATTGACATGGATTAGTTTGGACACTCGGCAGACACCCTAATCACCCTGCGGAGGCCTGTAAAATAATCTGTGTAACGACAATGGCCTTATCCAGTACTTAGCAGGACGTTCCAGCAGACAATTGAATTACTTAAGTTTTGAGTGCTCGGGTAGTAGACAGCTTTGCACGTTAGACTATGGGTATTAGGTTCCTACAATAAAGAAAAACACACTCGTGTTTCAAGTTAGCGTCAAAGGTGATTGGTTCTGACAGCTTTCCTCCAATATGCTATCATGACCTTACGCACCAAAAGGAGGATTTGGCAAAAATGTCAGCCGTTAGCAGCTGACATCTAAAATTGGATAGAACATTAATGGAAATTTGACGCAGTTTGGATGGTTTGAAGGGAATAAAAAGTCCTTATTGATGTCAGCTGAGCATCATGGTCCAGATCACTCGGTGGGCTCCTTTCTTAAACCAGATGGACCAGGACATGTTGAACTGAGGTGGACTTGGCAAAGTCGGACAGACATATGGAGGGTATGACAGTCCTGAGATGTATTGGACATAATGGTCCTCACAGATGTCATATCTGTCCTTTAAATCAATCAGCCGTGATGGCCAGAGTTGAGCTAAAGAGCCATGTGGTCGTGCGAGCTGATGAGCTGAGATATCTGCGGGCAGCCAGCAGTATTTGGCACATTTCAGAAGTCGAAAAACATCAGTCATGTTTTCCTATTTTAAGCATCTGTATGCTCTTTTACTCAAAGATGGAATATACAGATTCAGGTGGTGTGATATTTGTTTTGTGTGGTTTCAACAGTTTAACTTTTTAAAACACACAAAACAGCAGAAATTTGATAATTAGTGTGCACAGGTACACGCGCACATAAGGTGTTTTATACAGGTAAATCAAGAAGTTTTACATTTTCAAGACCATTTTCTGAACTCAGTGGCTGGTAAATACCGCAACTAACTATCACAGTGAAATCAATCTGTTCTAACCGCCTCATAAACAAAGGTGCACAGTTCACCTCAAACTAAGAACAAAAGTCCAAACTCCAGTGAAAAAAGAGAAAACTTTAAAGGCACTGATTTTCACATCAATCCAAAATAATACCAACATGTTTCAAACAATCACATTGAATGCACAGGGGTATTGCAGAGCGTGCACACATAACATGCAGTTAACAGAGCATCCCAAGATGCCTTTTGGGATAAAAACAGAGAGCTCAAACATCAGCAACAGACGGCACTCACGTTGTACTGCTCTAATCCTTAAGTCAGTGATGAAAATTACTGAAGTCATGGCCATAGCCTTGGTTTTGTTTTTTGTTTTTATGTCGTGTTTACTGGATTTTAGAAAGTCTCACCTCAAAATGTCTCAAAATTCTGATTACTGTCAAAAACCTGGCTAGGCATATGTAGATATGCACGTACTGTTTTCTTGACAGCGCAACAGACTTTGGAAAAAAAAAGAATCAAAGGTGTATGTCAGAGTTCAGCCAGGGTTGAAACCAGTTTCCGCGCCAACTCCTCCACCTCAGTTGATGCTAATGGAAACCATAGCACCATAATGGAAACCACAGAGCCACAAGTGCAGCGGCGCCAACCAAAGGCAACACTCGTTTTTACTCTATGTCAGCCGACACAGGCAGAGTGCTGTCACTGAGCTCACGGGTGTACGCTACGCTGCACAGGGTCCCATAAGCATGAAACAGAAATTCTTGAAGGAGCCAATGTTACTTCCTCTCACTTCCAAATAGCCTTCAGGGTGACAGCGCCCAGACGGAGAGATGAAATACTTTCAAAATAGTTCACAATGTATCATGACCTCATTGTTTGTGAGCTCTGTAATCAGTTGGATACGTGTGATCTCCTAATCTCATTTCCATGATAGACTTCTTTTTTGGCTGACAGCTGCTCGCTGATAATGCTCCCCGATGGCGATCCTGAACCCACATGACAACAGGTTCTGTGTATGTGTCACGTCCTACAAATGTAAACACCAAACACATACATGTCTAAGTGATTGTGCAAGGAGCCTTGTGCCACTCGCAGCCTTTGTGTTTGCTGAGTATCTTCTGATTGCTACCATGTGGCGTAACCATAAAAAGAGATTGAAGGGGTTGTGGAACAAAAAAATAAAGTGTGTGGGAGAAACTATCCTCGGGTTTTGACAACGGCTTCTCTTAGCACCCATGTGTGAGTCTGGGCTGAGGTCGCTGGCCAAACATAACATGTCATCAATCTTATTGCACTGACAGGCAAACGTTACTGAACAAAGCCCCCCCCCCCCCCC
>CAAKHB010001350.1:87441-130551 GCA_901007665.1 Aeoliscus strigatus
CCCCCCAATCTGTAGCCTCTCTCTCCTGCTAGCTCCCTACAATCCACCCCACCAAACTACTTGACTGAAAACAATGGAAGTCACATTAGAAAAGAGAGAGAGTAAGAAGGACAAGGCAGCAAAGGAGCAGAAGAGGGTCCCTGATCTGGACACACCACACTCGGATTCAAAAAAATAAATACAAATCTGTGTGCTGAATACGGTTTGAGCCACAAGGGAAGGAGAACGGTACTGCACAATCAGCGATTTGGTCACTTTGCACAGGACAAAATGACCACATGACATAATGCAGAGTGACCTCGGCTGTGAGACGTAAATCACACAGAAATAACCTCTGGAGACAAACCCCACCACCACCACCACCACCACCACCACCACCACACAAACACAAGAACCAGGCAAGCACCTAGAACCAAGCAGGCAAGGCAAGCCAAAAGCAATTGAGAGCCTCCAATGGAAGCGAGGCAACCAGCATTCAGGGTGTGGGAGCTGACTGAAGATCAGGGCCAGAGTCATGTCAAGCATTGATGATGTGATGGGCTAGCGGTGACATACAACAGAGAAAATGACTTTTTCATGGTGTTCCCAGTCAATGAAAAAGCCATTCATCTGCAGATCACTGAGAACATGCCAGAATGATGCAATTAAAAAAAAAATCAATAAAACATGCAAATCTCAAACAAGAAAAGAATCATATGTTGCAATGGTCATTGAGATTGATGATGCTTGTAAAAAGACCACCAATAAAAATGCACTTGCAGATGGTAACTATTTATTTTCTATTTTCTTGTGGAATTTTCTTCCTTAAGAAGTGGATAGTAGGGGTTTCATGACTTTCTTTCACTTTCACAGAAATCATCCCTATCGGCAAAAACCCGTAGCAAATAGGGGCTGGATCAGAATATTCACACACTGCACAGAAACACAATCACACCGATCAGCACACTGCAACTCTAAAGTGTAGCAGTCATGAAAGCTCTATTGTCCAAATTAAATCGATATGCGGCACAGAATGCGTCGAGTGGGGGCAAAGAAAGAAAAGCACAGCACACAGATGACTTCAGGAAAAGCTCTGAGTGAGGGACAGAGAGAGGCCGAAGCAGAATGAGCTGGACAGAGACAGCAGAACATGAGAGGCAGAGACAAAGATAGAAAGAAAGGGATCATGGGCATGTGTGTCCTAATGGCCAAGGTCTCCAGTCACGCAGTGTGACTTGACATTATGAAATAATTGAACTGTTCTAAAAGTTAAATAAGTTAAATAACCCCCAGTGACTATCAAACTTCGGTAGGGGTGGGGGGAGTGCACTTGAGTCACACAACCACACCTTGTCTGGATTCCAACTTACTTTCTGCCTCGTGTCGAGTTATAACTCCCTCCGTATTTCTTCCGATTAAGGATGAGAGCAGCAATTTCTGGCACGTAGCGAGCAAACATGGCCTACATGCATGGAACAGAAAAAAAGAAAAAGGCATGCAGAGAGGGTTCTACCGCACACAGAAAAACAGCAGAACCATCTGGAATACTTACTTTCTCCCATTAACCGCACTATAGGAACCACCATATTTCTTGCGGTTTCCTATTAACTCTATGATTTCAGGGACGTAGCTGGCAAACATGGCCTAAGGAGAAGATAGAAGACAGAAGAAGAGACTAAAAAAGAGACTGCAGAGTGGCTGGTGGGGAATCTGGTGCATGGTTCCAGATTTCTGAAGGGGCGAATATCAAAAAAAATCTCTCAATGTCCTTACAGACATGCTTATCTTTGTAAAAATGAGAGAGAGATCATCTTCTGCCAAGAAGGCTGGTGGATTTGTCATTTTCCTCTGTTTTGTCAGGTTTTGTCAGTGGGCATTAATTTTGTCACAGCTCAGTCTGTGATAGCACCCAAACCCTTTCTGGAGACCTGTCAGACCTGTCCGATCTGAGGGGAAATAAAAACCTATGTGCCATGTTTTGTCCAACAAACACAGATGATGCGGCAGGTTGATTTGAATAGGCTCACCTGATGGTCCACAGCTGCAAAACACATTAAGACTCATTTGTTGGGCTGGAAAATGAGCTGGATGCATTTTGCAAAGTTTCACAGCCAGTTGTCCTGCTACCTATGTGGTCTGACATCACCGTTAGATATGCCGATATGGTCTTACTCTTGTAAATATCTACTTGACTCATGCTCGCATTTCCAGAAACAATGTGAAATGATGTGCGTATGACATTGTCCCTGGTTTTAAAATACCTCCAGCCTGGAATCATTATTCACTCACTGCTGCTGATAAAAAGCAGCTTATGGTTCTGGCCTAAAGACTTCCAGAGCTCTCAGCGCCGAGGAAAAAAACACACAACCTATCGCCATGGCTACAACACTTTCATACAGCTGCAGGTCATCAATGCATACCGATAACTGTCCAAGTACGGTTACTGTGATTTGGCTTGTTTTTTTTTTTTTTATGAGACAGGGCGCTGGAGGTTCAGTCTAACTGTGTGTCTTTGTGAGAATGTGCGCGCTCATGAGTGTGTGTATCCAGGCATAAAGACGTGTACGTTTCTTTACTAGTGTCAGCCCAACAGGACGTTAGATAAGAGAAGAGCGAGAGGGAGGGAGTGGGAGGCTGCTGTTGCTATGGTAACAGTCAGGCTGGCCTAAGCCTCATCTCTCTGCCCCTGTGTTTGTTGGAATTGTGGGAAGAGACACAGGAGGAGGGGGGGGGGGTGTCCTGAAACCGCAACTGCTTTTAAGAGAACAGTAACAACATTATCAGACAATAGTTGATACTCTAATGAAAGTACAGTAATGACACATAAGGGAAGGAGACAAAGGAGCACATGAGTACGGTAGACAAGATACAGTAGGCTAAACACAAGGATACTACTACAGTACATCATGACAGAGATAACTTTACCAGGAAACTTAGCTGTACATCGCCACAGCTTTATGCTGACATTGTAACTGTTATTTTGCAAAATTTTAGCATTTTTAACAGTTCTATGGAGTCGTTTGATGGGGACAGGCAGGATTTAGGGAAGGGATAAGGGGGGAGGGAGTAAGAAAAGTCTGACTTTACCAAACCGCCAAGGATGAAGAAGACCATAAACAGGCGCCCCAAGGTGGTTTTTGCATAGACATCCCCGTAGCCCACTGTGGACATCGTCACCATCAGTAAGTAGACACATTCCCAATAGGAAAGTGACTGGGAGTTTTGGAAGTTTTCCCAAGGATCCCCTGAGTTTTCCACCTAAGAGGATATAAACGAAAAAAAGGGGGAAGAAGGGGGACATGACTACCGATTTTTAAACAACGTCACGGCATGAAACATTTTACTCATTTAAATCATTTTTGATTACAAATGGAGCTCCTGGCCGATTCAAGGCTGCCATCCAGTGGTGACACTGAGAGCAGCAGCTCAGAAGGAAATATTGAAATTCTTACTTTTGAGACATGAATTGAATAGTTCAGTGACTCACACCACACACGGCCACAGTGATCAGAATGATTTCTATGATTTCAACTCATGAACAAACACATTAGAGGGGGGCGCATCAGTTTCACCAGGTGGGCTACAATCTCAAGGCTATTACCCATAATGGCCCTGTATGGAGCCCATCAAGAGCCCATCAGCAGCTGAATGCTTGTAAACTGAGGGCCAAGCTGTGGTTGTGGGTGTGATGCCTGAGTACAAATGGTTCCAGTATTTATCTTAAAAGTGTCATTACGATACAAATTTGACAAATTTGAATATGTTAGCCTAATTCAAAAACAGAGACAACAATACCAAAAACATCAACGAGGATTCTGGACACTGGATCTCACATCCATCCACTTACCAAATGTATGAATCCAGCTGCTGTAAGCCACGTGCTTATGAAGATGGAGCACAGGTTCACCAGCTTGATGGAATTGCTGAGTAAAAGAACCAAGAAATGTGTTCAAGACATGTGGACCAACGTTGGACCAGAGAGGTTAGTGACAGTTACAGCAGGGTCAGATGAACAGAAGACTCATTTGGGAATTATTAACTTCAAATGATAGACTTTTATCTGCATGACAGATTAAATACATCATTGTACACACATGTACACAGCACAGGCATTGATTTCAGGTGGGGGCGGTGGGGCCATGTACCCAGCACTTTTCGTCAATATTAACTTTCTATCCATAATATTCTTTTTCAGGACACGATAGCTGACATACCGATTCACTGTGGATGGACTTACACACTGAACGTGAGCCCAAAGCGAGTAAAACTAGTTTGAACATGTTAAAATACATGTTCATCTCTGTCATTCAGTGATGACAATTCTAAAATATCAAGAAGGTGCAGCGAGTGCGGGGTGAACTTCAGAATGCGTCTCCGTACCCAGCACATTTCCAACCAAACTGACGCCCATGGTACACAGAATATAGAAACTGTGTCAGTAACAGACAAACTGGACGGGAAGAAACAGTGCATGTGTTATTGCAGGTGGATGTGCACTCGTCTTACCTCGTCTTCAAGATATTCAAAAACTGTAGGATCTCTGAGAACTGTATTAATCTCAGCGCTCTCAGGAACCTTAAACCTGTGAGAAAGAGAGTGAAGGAGACATTATGATTATTATAAGATTAACGTATATTGAGTGCAGGCAAAAGACGAGGGGTCATCACATTTATTGTACATGAACGTAGTACTAGATGTATGAGAAGGGCGGATGATATGGTTTACACATGGTTTTATAACAGGTCCAAACGGAACATGCTTTTAGAGACAACGTTATCGATCAGAAAATGGACGACTTCACATGAGCTCATCTGAGTCTTAATCCAAGAGCAACTTGATTCGGACGGATTATGACGTGACACCGACGTCATTTGTATTTTTTTATGACGCACCAAACTCTACTTGTGTGCCCACCCCCGACCACCCAAAAGAAATATATGTATGTATACATATATACAGTATATATATATATATATATTGTCCTGCTTCTAGAATCACTGCAGCAAACCACATTCAGTGTAAAAAATGTTTGTATGGTTGTTTTCTGATGGATCTGCCACAACCTTCCAATGTGTTTTTGCAAAATCCTGCTAACGCACAAGGACAAATACACAAACTGAAGATAGGATGTACGGTGGACATATGACAGGCGGTAAGAGAGAACCCTCTCCTACTGTCAAACCATCTCAGCACATTTTCATTACTCCTCTTCTTAATGCACAGACTCATAGTTTTTACCCCAGTTGGACAGGACGCGTAAACAGGACCGGAAGGAATGGTACAGTCCTGTCTGCCGCTCCTTCTCCTGCCCATGGTGGCCCTGTCTCACTCTGTAGCCGTTCTGAAAAAGTTCACCACAGGACTTCTTTCGTCTCCAAGTCTCTTGGGGCGTCTCCAGGTTCACATCACTGTGAGTGCGACGATACACAAGCAGCTTTGGAGGGATCATTGTTTTCTAAGTCTAAAACGCGTCCAAGGAATTTCTTTTCCCTCTGGCCGAGATCAGTCAAAAAAACAGGATTTCCAAAAGATGCTGTATCATTAGAGCATCTGCGAAACAACGAGACGATTCCTTGGAAACACACGAAAGGAAGCAAATCCTTAACACCGCACCACACCTCCAAATCGATGGTGACTTGTGAAAGACAAACCAGGAATCAACAGCTGTACTGTTTGTCAGACAGGGATTGTGACTGTGAACGAAACATCAGCTCCGATATGTGTTTTTCACTTTGGTATAGTACCTTTAATCCTCACAAGCCAAACAGATTTATCTTTTTCATACACCTGTCAGGGCTTTACTACACTTACTTATTAAATGTCCACATCAAGTTCGGCTTTATTTTATTAAAATGTCTGAGCCTTGACAGGGATTAGCAGCGATGAAAATACAATGGAAAAATGACAAAAACAATAATCCTGTCGCCAAAGTGAGTCATGTTTTCACAGGAAACTCACACCATTCTATGACAATGAGCTGCGAGGAACAGCTATTGTACATTTTAAGCGTTACATGGTGTTGATTTTTTCAGATCATGGTATTAATATCAGAATTTTAGCAGTACCTGCTAATGACCAATCCATTTGTTGTCATTAAAAGACGTGACTGTAAAAAAGATTTTTAATGCAAATCTGCACACTGTCTTCATTTAAATTTGAGATTTATTATTATTATTATTATTTATGTTATTATTATTTATTATACATTTTATCATTATCGTTATTATTATTATTATTATTATTATTATTATTATTATTATTATTATTATTATTATTATTATTATTATTATTACATGTTCTTATTTGTGTATTTGGCCATGTTCAGCTCTTATTTAAAAAGTGCCGTTAAATGACATGTTTCATTTTTCATACATTTTTTCCTGACTGATATCCTATCCTATCATATCCATGTACCCATGTGAGGACACCAGGCATTGAGAATCTGGTCCTGCAGCATTTATTCCCCAGCAGAGCGTGAATGTGCTCAGAAGTACGGCGTTTTCAGTCTTGCGTGCATGTGTTGAAAACCTCTCAATGAAAGGCTGCTGGCCCCTCCGACACGTGCCTGTGTATGAGAAAATCTCTTTCCCATACATGCCAAAGCCTCTTGCACACAGCCGTCCAACACACGTGTCAGCTGGCCAGATGCTCATTCAAAAAGATTTTTTCTGGGTTGTGCCCACTCATTGAGGCTTTGCGAGCCCGAGCACAGCCGCTCTCACTCTCTCGCTCATGTTCTGGCACAGCAAATCACTCGGCCCTTTTATCAATCAGATGCTCCGTGTGGGATAATACTGACGGGCAGGATTAGATTATATGATGCTGCACTGCACTAAACCACCCCTGTTCGCAGCAGATAAGACACACAAAACAACAGATTTCTCCTCGACTTTTATAGAAACTCGCATATTCCCCAATGCATGTAAGAGACTCTGATATGAAAAGAAATGATTACCTCCCTGCAAATTAGTATTTATACCTAATGTAACTGGGGGCTTTCTGCCAACTTGAAGGCTATATAAAGCGAATGCACTCACTGCCAATGTCAGCTACTGTAAGCCTCTTAAAGCACTTCTCCAAATTACCACTGGGAGGCAGTAGTGTGTAAGAATAGAAAAGCCAACCCTGAAGGCTTCTTGGAGCCTGTGCAGCTTCACATCCTCAATGTTTGTAGTGCTGCTCGACTGAGACCACCCAACAAAGGCGTTCATTAGCAACAATAAAGAAAGTTTTAATTTTTGTCAAAGGTGTCACTCCACAACAATCCAAACCAACGCTGCAGCTCTCCCTGCTGTCTGAAGAGCAGGAGCTCAGTTGATATCAGTATATTTTAAAAAGTCATATGCTAATCTCACACCGCTACACGTCCGCTGGGAGCTGTGCTCGGTTCAAGTGTTCAAAGGAGATTAATTCTTTTTCCTGAGCACCTGGGCTTGCCCTCTTACATTAGCTGCACATCTTTCTCCTCCTCTTAATCAATGTCCTATTTGCAGAGGCCGTGCAGAGGGAACCTAACTTGAAATGCATACATTTCTTGGGGTGCAGAGTGGCTGGCTGAACTACCACATAGCACAGGGCAGAGTCCCTATTAATGTTCTTTTCTTATTGGCTGAGTCGTCCACTGGACGAGTCCTTTTACACAGGACGGAAGCTGAAGGACTGATCTACTGCAGGTACTGTAATGGTGATGTATTGTAAAGGCTGTGGTGGTGTGCATTCTCCTGCAATGAATGGAAAGAAAGAGACGCACTAACCCATTAGTATTCCAGTGCACAATACACGTTCTTTAACAACCACTGTCCACTAAATAAAAGCAGCAGGCATGAGGGATACATTTATAGGTCATTACGAATGCCATTATGACTGTATAAGAGCCGTAATGTTGTTTTTATTTGATTGAATGATATATGATGTATATGATTTAAAATTAACACGGCCACATTAGTGTTCTAGAAGCTGTCACCAGCCTGTTACTGCAAACCATATCCTCCACGCTGTGAAGTTTGTATGCGATGCTTTTGCAGCACTTGGCGTAGCCTTTAACACATGGGGAACACCAACAGTAAACACACACTTAAGACATGCCAGCAGTGGGAGTTCTGTTACTGCTACGGCTCTGTGGTTATTAACGTCCAAAGAAGCAAAAGCAAACATGCTCTGATGTTTGGTAGAGAGGCCACCCACCAAAACAGTACGTAATACTTTTGTAATAAAAGTGATCAAATGCTAGATAATAATGGTGAAATCCTCACTCGTGAGTATAAACAAATCTTTGTTTTCTACTTCAGTGCCAGATACAGGATATTTAATGATCAGAGATAATTATTCTCTGCACAATGTCAAGCAGCAGCCACGCCACCCTTTCACCGTCTTTCATCATCCTCATCAGGGCCCTGCCACGACCGTCTTCTCCAGGGATGAGACAAGGATGCCTTGCATCATCAGCACCAAAAAACAGATTATGCAGCTGTATCAAATTTACTGCTCGTCAAATTCACCGGGCTTTTTAAGGAACTTTTATCCCCTTGGAGCATATGAGCGAACATATTTTGTCGTATAAGAGAGCCTGGAACTGGCAGATCGTAACTAGGTTATGTCAGGCATGAAAGATCATAAAAGATCATTACTACATGATTTATTGCAACTTTGTGCAATTTATTTCACTGACTTCATTCCGCCTCTGGTTTTGAACAAACCAGATCCAATTTCTTGGTACGTAAATCTACAGGAAAAGCCTAAAATGGAATTTATTGATGCTTAATTCTATTGTTCATTATCATATCCCATGTGGTGACTTTTGTTACTGTGAAATGTTTTCTATCTATTTCTAAGGCCAAAAGTACAAATATTAAAGTGAAAAGGTGATTTAAAATGCTGGAAATTGTGTAAAGTATTCTTTAAAGAAAAGATACATAAAAACTGTACATTCATACAGACAAACATACAACATTAGATTTACAGTCTGACTTTGCAGTCTAATGTCATGGATACTGAATTAGCATTTCGCTATAATTCTGTAATGGAGTGGAAATAATGCAGTGTTATGTACGCAGCAGTGCACCTGAACAAGAATACAAAGAAAGTCTTTTCGCTGTGGTGTAATTTAGGCCACAGTTCTCTGAACTCACTGATAAAGTAGGTCATTATGTAATACAGGTTAGGGTGTTTTCCTGTCTGCTCATGCAGGAGTGCATATTTATGTGTGTGTATTTGCATGACAGTGATAACACATGTATTTTTGTGAGTGTGAATTATCCCATTTCACAGCAGTTACGGGCCACTGCAAGGTACTGCAGGTGCAACGCCTTAACACGCCATTTACTGACGAATCTGAGGCACACACACACACACACACACGCAAACACAGCTCCATTGTGAGTCACTCTCTGAGCCATTAGTCCATCCGCTCTTCTGTGTCTGCGTTCCCTGAAATATCAGAGGAACCCAGCCCTGTCGCTTTCGATGATGACAAAAAGTTGACTGCAGCCCCGAGCAAGAGGGCCTCCGAGACACACTCCCAGTAATGGGGAGACAGAGGGGCACAGAGAGGCAGAGGGAGAGACAGGCGCTGATAAAAGCAGGGGTGACAGGTGAAGACTCAGGGCAAAAAGAGAGAAGTGGTTGGCTGGTGGAGGGAAAAATGAATGAAAATATGAATTGGAAAAGAAAGAGGGTATGATGAAGGTGATTAAGTTAAAAAAGAAGAAAGAAAGAAAGAAAGAAAGAAAGAGTTTATGAAAAGAGAGTGTCATCATGTGACTGGGTGTGGAGACTTACCGAGCCAGCTTCTGTTCAAGTAGACAGACACAAACACGGGAGGAACAGTGAAGAAGTCGACCACTGAGTTGACCTCCAGCCAGAACCACAGCTTATCATTGGCTGCTATGAACTGTCGAAAGAAAACAGACAGATTTCAGCCAAACCATCAAATTCTCCCCTGGTGCCGCTGACATACTTGGGTGACAAACACTTCAACCCACTTGCTGAGTCAGGCAAATGATTGGTGGCATAAGTAGCTTATGAGTTTATTTAGTTATTCATTCAGGATTGTCAGGCTTGCATTCCCACCGCTGGAATGCTGCTCCGGCATGGTGGACACGCAAACGTTATTATGACGGTGAGGGTTTAAAATAAGGGCATGTTGTGTGAGGATTCATAGGTGATTCAGCCTGTGAAACGCAGTGTCCCAAAAAAACACGTATAATATTACTTGATGCATACTGTTTGTGCCTGTGCGGCGGATAAATGTGTCAGGGTGTTGTGTGTGTGTGTGTGTGTGTGTGTGTGTGTGTGTCTGTCTTACCCGCAGACCGAAATACAGGAGGAAGAAGACATTGAAGGCCATATCAATCTGTAGCGTGAAATCTTTGTAGAAGTTCTGGCAGGATTCTATGGGGCTGGAGAACAGACAGAGGAGAAGACAAAGGTTAAACCCATGAACTGACGCTCTGTCTATCTCACACAGCTGGATTTGTTTATTGACAGTTGAAAACACAAGATAATAAGAATAAAAAATGTATAATCACAAAATGTCACGTACAGATTAATGACTCTCCACACAAAGACGGATGACAAGCTGATGCTTGATTTAACCCTTTATAGGGCAAGAAACCATATTTGATCACTGCCGTCTCTCTCTCGCTCTCTTCATATTTTTTTAAATATACTTTTTTTTTATTATAATTATGTTGTGTATATGCTATATGCATATTATAAGTTAACTTTTATGAATAGATTTTTTTTTTTAGAAAATCTAAGAAACTGGATATGGAAACATAATTTACGTATATTAAGTATAAATGTGAAGAAGTGGGGTTGCAATTTTGGATGTCTAAGTATTTCAATCAGTGCCCTAAAAAGGGTTAATGCCCTTTTTCTCTTCAGTCATTTTCAATGAGCTGCTCTTGATCACATTTCCTTCGGTCGGCAAAGAACCTGCTCCATGGAAACAGCCGGCTGGATTCTGTCAAGGTCAGTTGTTGCCTGTCTGCCACTCACAATTTGAAAATACGTATTCATGCCCAGTGATGTCACAGGCTTTCAATCTAACACATCTAATCAAAATAGGGAATAATAAACCATATTTGATAATTACACATCCTCCAACTGGCTTTCAGCTCGCCAGGATGATCATTACTCCAAGATTAAAGGCCAGTGTTAAGAGTCAATCAGGCATGAGCTGAAAAAAAGTTGGCAGTAAAAAAAAAAGAGTTGCTTTCATGTGACAGTACATTCAGTAGAATTAAATTATTCAGTGTCTGTCAAACTCAAATATTCCCACAGATATGCCCTGATGTGACAGAAGCTCCACACGGTGAAAATCACTCTCTGAAATGCAGCTGACCAGCTGTTCCTTAAAAAGGAGAATGATTATGAATGAGTCATGATCTGCCCGGCCTGTCATATAATCTTTGTGTTTGCCTTCTGATGATTAACCATTCGCAAGTGGGTCCTCTCAACAAAGCAATCTGAGGCAGTGCTCCCAACCCATTATTCACTTGGTCATGGGCCTTCAGTATTTTGCTCTTGAGTAATGAGGATATCCCTCATGAATATGCATTAAAACTTGCTCTGCTATAGGCGAGCTATGGGAATGATATAGGCTGGCAAGCGAACACACACCAGGCTGTCACCAAAGTACAGTTACAAATCCCATATGGTAAATCTGTACATTTAATAAGCTCCTCCCCCTTGTTCTCCTCCTAGAATATTTAAACCTCACCGTGCAGAATGACGTATGTGCAGAGTTAGATGAGAAGACTGGTTTCATATTCATTGTTTAACGTCTATTTTCTGTCGTCTTATTGAAAATTACACTAAACGAGGCTGATTTGTGACGTCATAAATAGTATGGAAGCCAATCCTGAACCAATATTCAGTCTTCACAAGTACGACGTGGACACCAACAACCCAAAGTAGTTCAGTTTGTCAAGTTAAATATTTTAAAATTTGCTAAACCACTAAAATAAGTCACGCATACATATTGTACACATTGTTGCGGTATTTTCGGGAGCAGCTCCGACCTAAAGGTTAGTAAAGCAGGCTTTGTACCAAAAGTTTCAGTCTCCTAGAACAACAGGAAGTGCCCTTGAGCAGGACACCTAACCCTCAACTGGGGACGCTACTAATTGGCTGTTTGTGTGCTCACTGTGTTTGCATTGCCTGTGGATGAGTCCAGTTCAGTGAAGAATGTCCTCTTGTACAATATTCATAACTGATGATAATAAAACAGATGCAAATAAAATAAAACTAGTATACGTATGGAGGCCATTAAGTCTTTGAGCAGAACCAGAATTGAATTTACTGCATAATGTGAATAATGCAAAGCTCAAGCTGTAGAGATGAATCATCTCCCAGCTAACATTAAACATTTTATCACGTGCTGTCCATTAAAATGGCTGACTGAGTACAGACATGCCAAAGAAGACATATCGCCCCAAGAGGATGATCCAACATCTAATCATGAGTGTGTTCTGTTCTGAGCATATCCCAAGGTCTGATGCGATCTTTAAGATGATATAAAACCCTGGCCCGTGTCCAATCAAATTAGAATGAGTCTGTCTTTATGCACCAATTGTTTAAGAAAGGATGTCATCAAGCCCCACCCCCACCAACATTTCCCACAGAAAAGCCATCTGAGTTTTGTCAGAGATTAATTTGGCTCCAATTTCACGTCGGAATTACCATGGTCTGTCTAAAATAATACGTTTCCATAAAAAGCTCACCACCACCATGGGCACGTGACACCGCAGGCTTCAGATATAACCAAGAACATACCTGTCATGAATCATACATACAGTCAAAGCTGCCGATGAATATGAAATGTCCATTGTTCAGATGCAGAATGTACACAACTTCACACGTACACGCAGACGGCGCACACATTGAGGACACCATTTGGAGTGGTCACTGCGGCACTTCCCCTTGGGCCCTTCTCTGGCCTCATTCTGAATAACTGTTCCACTATAGTCATATTCACCGCAGCATTGTTAATACCCTAAGGGCGCATGGGGGACCACAGCAGGCACCCCATAATACAGTGAATTTGTCTCGATGAGCCTTATGTAGAAAACACAATAGCTACATTCTGAGTGTGCTAATCTACTCATCAATAAACATTAAAGATTATCATTAACTCATCTAGTGGGAAACGCTTTAGCTATTAAAGGGAGAGACACAATTAAGCCTTCAACGGAGTGGAAAAGGATGTGGAGCTACTTCATAAGAAATGCAACTTGAACTGGAAATTTAGTGCAGAAATGCACAAAGAAAAACCAGTTTACAAACAAAATAGCACTTTTGGTCCTTCACCATTATGCTGAATACTTAATGCTCAGGTTGTTCGCACAGTTGATGTGAAGCAACTGTGTTCAATCAGCCACCTCCCATCGAAATGTAACAATTCAAAAGACACATGACCAGATTAACGCAGTCTTTTATTTGCTCTGTTACACTCAATCACACAGCAGCTCCTTTAAAACACAGATGTATTTTTTCCTGTTTTCATGCTCGACACTAATGGCTAACGCTGCCACTCATCTGCCACTCAGTAGGTGTAACCCTGGGAGTTTTTTTCTCTGGCATCCAGGCACATGGAATTGTAATAATCACACCTATGGACAAATAAGTAAACCAATCGATCTAATACACACCCAGTAATTCATTATGGTTAGGTTTTGTTTGGTATATAATCTAAAACCTTCACTAATAAGAGAAATAAATGACTGTGTACAATGTAGGTTACAATTAGTAGGTGAAGAGCTTAATACTGGTCATTGGCTGGGAACCAAGAACAGGTTAACTGGAGATGTTGGTTTCTCTTTTGGATCAGAAAATTAGACAGTATGTTTGCCTTAACAACGGTGTAAGGTGACAGTCAGTGTTGTGTTTGAACTGCTTAGTAGTCTGCAAATAAAGTAAATTTACTCTAACACAGCAGCAATGTGGCTGCACCAGTCTTTGATTTATGTGTTTTTATATAAAGGAAATGCATGAATCTCTTCCTAAGTACATAAAAGTCAAGATCACAGTCAGCTGGTGCTGTACTAGCACTTTGACGATTGTTGTTCATCTTCGCCTGTGACCTGCGTACTTTGATAACTGCCCACATGTGAGACTCAAATATCAAACTGAATATCAGGAACTCATTAAAAGAAAGAAAGAAGGAGAGATTGCTGCTCAGACACATGACATGTTGCAGTGGTGATGACCTATGTTTGGGTCAGAACTCATTTGCCATTTGATTCATTACTGAGATAATGAAGATGAACTTGAAGATGAACAGTATCCAGCAAGGGAAAATCATTCATTCCTCCCACTATTAATGACAAAATAATGGAGAATCACTTCAATTTCAAAGTTTTCAATCTTCACAAGTATTTTTAGGCAACATTTCATTTAGCTAATAGAATAAATATATTCCATTTCCCAATGCTGCCATGTATGTTTCAGATCAGGCCTCTGCAGAGCTGAATGACCCATTTGTTCAAATCAGGTGTATTGCAGCAGGGAGACTTTAAAACACGTAACTTCTTCAGGATCTAATACTGGATTGTCTTTGGCTCCTGTTCCCCTATTCCTGGTTGTTCTACATATGAGATATTCTGAGTGTTTTCTTCTCTATGTGGATCTCCTGCTGTTGCCAGGTCAGGACATAGCCTCTCCTCCTGCTCCCACCACTGAATACTTGACAACACCCAGATGGTGACTCAAGTGTGTGTACATGTGACTGGGCCCATGACATCCCATGATCACAGGAACCAGGTACCCACAGTGACACACCCTCTTGTTTTAGATGATGCACCCTATTCCATTGTACCGCTCACATGTTCTTGTGTCTTTGTTACCAACAGAAAGACCATGTAAGACAAGACACAATTCCTGCTTTCACTGATTCCTGTCACTTCACACCACACAATCACATGGGATTTCTGGCCACAGGCTGCCAGTATCCTGCAGAAAATAGATCTGCCCACCACGGTTCTCATTACTCTTTAAGCCCTGGCACAGCCTGGGGTTAAACCATCCTGCCTGACAGGGAGAGGAGAGGAGAGGAGAGGAGAGAGAGAGAGAGAGAGAGCAGAAAGACAAAAACGAGGAGACAGTGACAGTAAGAGGGAGAGGGAGATGTGAAAGGGACAGAGGGAGGGGGACAAAGCTCCTGCTAAGACTGTTGTGTGTACAGACAAACTCAGCCCTCTGATGCCATAAGGAAACGGTCTTTAATTATAAGTTTAAAAGAACAAAACAAAACAAAAACAAGGGCAACAGTGCTGCAGTGGATAGCACTGGAGGTCCCTGGTTCACTTCCTGGCCTTCTGTGTGGAGTTTCCATGCTCTCCTCGTGTCTGTGTGAGTTTTCTCTGGGTACTCCAGCTTCCTCCCACCTCCAAAAGCATGCTGCTCTATGTTGCCGAGAGGTGTGAATGTGAAGTGTGAACGGTTGTCTGTCCTTCACGTGGCCCTGTGATGAGCTGGTGACTCGTCCAGGTTGTACCCTGATGTTTGACAGCTGGGATCGGCTCCGGCACAGCAAGCAGGAGAAGACAATGAATGAATGAATGAATGAATGAATGAATGAATGAACGAAAAAACACTTAATATTCCTGTGTTTGAGTCAGTGGCTGTTCACGACACACTCACCTTTCTCTGTCTGCCCCCACCACATACATCTACATACAAACAAATACACAGATATGCACAGGAGAACAGAGCTTGCCGAAGGGGAAGGCTGCAGAGGCTGGAAGTCTATTTCAGGACAGAAAATGCTTCCCCACGTTAACCTCCTCTGACCAGACCATGCCTCTGGAAAACCCACAGACAGAGGTAAACCTCATTTGCTTACAAGGGCAAAAAATGATGATGATCGGTCTACGGCCTTTTCTGAGCACGACCTTGACGAGCTGCAGGAGCAACAACAGTTACCTGACACCCCTTCCAGAATTCATAATGCTCACAACCATGAAACATCCCACCAGATCACAGAACATTACACATTGTTCACTGATTTATAGAGACCTAGAATGATGACTTCCTGGGTCAAAGGCAGTATCTGTCCTGAGGTTAGTCAAGGGGCACGTCAGCGAGCGGCCCATGAGACTGTACAAAGGCCAGGTTAGGACTTACAAAACTGATTTAGGTCACAGCACCAGTTCTAAAGAAGATATACTTGAACATGGACCTGCATGGACAGCAAAGTAAGAAATCCCCTTCGAAAAGGATAAAAACAGAACTCCACTGTTTGTATATGAATGCAAATGACTAAAAATAGCACATCACTGATGGGAACTGCAACTATAGGACACCAGTGTATTTAGAACCAGTGTTACAATACACAAACCAGACTGCACACACTTCTTTTCAAAAGCCAGTGAGGAGAAATTCTGTTGTTACAGACCACAGGCAAACAAAGAAACTCCTTATCAGCACATTTCCTAAAACTGCCCTGATAATTAGTCTTAGGTCATGAAATCTTCAATTTACATGAGCAGGAGGCAAATAATTGTTCCCTGCAAAGTAAATTCAAACATATCTCTACTACTATATATAACTGCAATTATTACAACCTTCTCACCTCATAAAAACCACAAACTATTCATTCTAAATTAAACATGTTATTACAATCTTCAATTATTCTAAAATGTTATTTTATTCAAGACCATATAAATCAAATAAAAATGTGTGTTCTATGCAGTGCTGAAAGAGCACAATGTAACTTATGTGTGATTGAAGGAGAATGATAATATATATATGTACGTACACACACACACGCACACACACACACACACACGCACACTTTGCTGTGCTGTGAAAGTCAAATGAAATCATTCCTTACAAATGAATGTGAGTTGACAAAATATCAGGAATAGCACAACTTCATACAGTTCAACACAACCACTCCAAAAATGAGCGCGTCTATGTCAAAGTCATGCTTTGGTCTAATAATAGTCCTTTCCTGCTGCATTGTGGGATATCAAGTAACTTCACAGCAATGGGCCTTCGTATTGCTGCAGTGACATTGATTAGCATACGTTTGCAGCGTTTGACATGCGTGGCGTACACTGATACCAGAACAAAAATATCCTCTCAGCAGCTATTTCTTTCATTACACTTTTAATTAGAGTTTCATGCAGCGCATTAGCATTTAGCAGACAGGGTAGCGTTACTCTCTTTGGAAGGAGACGAGCATGTCGTACCATCACAGTCTTCTTCTGTCTTACCCCACGTGACCTGAGCAGTTCGTACATAAGCATTGTTCTGCTCTCAGATCATGCTCACATATCAAAGAGGATTAAAAAGAGGGGGGAAAAAAAACACTGCAGAGGAGCTACATAATCATATGACAGCACTGTGATGTATCACAACACTCCCAAAAGCTCATTAACTGAGTGTGATGTTGACTCTTCTTTTCACACTTTTTTAGAGCATATGTTGTAATGTATTAATAAATTCACATCTGAAAAGACTGACTATTAAAAATGTAGCGGGAGGAAGCTTATTTTTGTGGATTCATATCTGAAGACACTTATACATATTCTCATGGTTCCATGGTCGGTCTAATTTTTCAGTACCACAGCAGGGGCTCACGGTCGCTTGGCAACAATATAACGACAACAACGCAGCTGGTGGATAAACCACAGTCCATTGGTTCTCCTATCAGAAATACACAAAGGGGGGAATCATGTGATCAGCAACAAGTCAAAGTTAAGCTTAGTGTCACCACAGTGAAGTAAAGTCAAGTGGTGGACAAGTCGGAACACTCTGACCTACACAGGAAGAAGAAGATCCATGTTCGACCTTTATCACCACAAAGGCTGCCAGGTTCCAGACCCAGCCAGATTTCTCACCTTACCGCATCAATTAGTGATTAGGCGCTGTTTCTTTTCTTGGTGCTGACATCGATCGTACGCTAACGGTGGAGCTGCAGGCAGACACTCTGAAGACAAACTTGTATTTCTGCGTGCGCACATGCAAATGAACGTGACCATGCAAGCGTGTGCACAGAGGAAGCTGTATATGTGACGAGGAGGGAGAGAGAGGAGAGAGAAATATAGAAACAGAAGTGGAGCAGGAATAAGGGCATCCCTTAAAGAGCAGCCTGCAGAGACTTTGTCCTACATTCCCCTTTATTTGTTGACGGGAGCACAGAGGAGGAAAATGAAGGGATGAAGGATCAGGGATGAACTGGAGGTATTAAAGCAGATTCGGATGTGGGTGATGCCACCCAGCATGCCATCCGCTTGGCAAATGCAGTCTGCTGCAGGAGAACAGAAACATATAGATATAATTTCATTATTATGTGTTGCACAGATTGCTGGTAAACAACCACTGTGCAAAAACAAACAGATGGACAATCCGTCTCAGTGCTCACTGAAGGTTTGCTCTTTCATTCACAAACAGTCCTCTGACAAGTATATGTGCCAAGCTCGGACTATTATCTGCACTCATTTGCGGGGGGCAGGTAACGAATAATTCCCTCTTTTGAAATACTAGCTACCTGTGATCACAGAAAGATCTCCTGTGAGTTTTGTTTGTTTGTTTGCTGCGGGATATTACCCAACACAGGAAAAAAGAGCTCCGATGAGATTAGTGCCTGCCCGGGCCACCTAAAAGACATTTGTCTGTTTTCCTGCAATCACAGAAACATGCTCCACTTCCACGGTAACCATCCTTCCCCCTCCCGTCAGGTCAGAGGAGAGATGGCAAGACACAGAGTTTAAATGGCTGTCACATAAGGACCTTTAATATTTAGTAGCGTAATTACTACCATTAAAAGGGTGACCTATAAATCCGCACTTATCGATTTCCTAAGTCATTAACATTTAGGAGCAAGAAAGGTAGATGGCAAGAAGGTCATATTTAGAGTATTTTTAGCATTGTGCGGGGGTATGAATGAGTCACTCAATTTCTGCCTGTAGTGAATGCCTCCTCTCCTTCACACATCCATGCACAGGCAACCCCTCGCACAAGGAGGATCAAATGTGTCAATATCAGTGTCCTTGTGGTTCGTGTTCCTTTGTGAAATGAACAAATCACATTCTACATTAATAAAAGGTTCAGGTCTGTGTTCGGAAGCTCCTTTTTTTGTGTGTTTTCCTCACGATGATAACAGGGTTTGTCCTTGATGAACCGTATGATGCATCCTGTCATCCGTCATCCAGGCAGTCGGGAATTGGGAAAGGTCCCATTTGGGAACATCCCACTCTCTGAGCATTCATATGACGACAATAAACAGACGACACGGCCGCCCCCAGGAAGTCTGCTCTACTTGTGCTGTCAGGATTTAGAGAAGTGAACAACAACCTCGTCATCTCCCATGTTAGCCAACACTGGGACAAGAATGACGCTCTGGAGGTCAATATTTTAACTGGTGTGTCAGTTACACAACTGACACTTTGAAGAAACTGGTAGCAGAGGTAATACGCATTTGCAGAGGTACAAAATCACTGGATGTCACACTCACAGACAGATGGGAATTTTTAAATTCAGCAACATCAGGGTAAGCAAATACATCGTTTGTATCATCACCTTACAATGACCTGTCAAAAAAGTACATTCATGTATTCTGTTGATTTGTATGTTAAAGAATTAAGACTTGCAACAAATTGTTGTTGAGTAAAAAAAATCTAAAGATATATTTGCCTGATCATTAAATATTTTCTGCATTATCTCAGCATTCGGCGTGCCCAACTAGGAAACATTATTCATGTGTTTATTTTTTCCTTTCAAAGTCATGGTTTGGGGCTGGATAGTGTGAAAGCTGCAGTGGCTGTCGGAGAGATGCCAGGCCTACAATCTGTCTCTGGGTGCCTGCCAGCAAGGGATCGGCACAAAACTGACAATACACACCAGTACTTCCTCACACACAGCAAAAAGATCCGCAACAACATACAGTATCTGCCTGTCTCTGTTGCCATGGAAACTGACAGGCCTCCCATTGACAAATCCTCAGCTGCAGATGTGTGTGTCACTGCTTGCGAGTGCTTGTGGGGGTGTAAATATGTGCTTTTACATGTGAGAGACTGCAGCGTGTGGATATGAGCCTGCATAGGAAGGATTCAGATACAGTGTGTAGACCAAGTCAAATGCATATGACGTTCAATCAACCCCACATACTGTAGCTGCCAGAATGCATAGTGATACTTACTCTGAGGAATCTATAAAGTATAT
Source organism: Aeoliscus strigatus (assembly GCA_901007665.1). Taxonomy (NCBI): domain Eukaryota; kingdom Metazoa; phylum Chordata; class Actinopteri; order Syngnathiformes; family Centriscidae; genus Aeoliscus; species Aeoliscus strigatus. Next base: position 107,590 of record CAAKHB010001350.1, read on the forward strand.
CCCAAGGGCCCCGATGCTGAGTGCAAAAACTAACACCACCTGAGGAGAGACAAAGACAAACACAAGTGAAATCAATTATGTGCAAAAAATGCTTTGCACAGAGTGACAAATGTTGCCCAACGCCACATATCGAAGTTCTTTACAGGGTAAACACAAAGTTTGTTCCACGATGTGTAATTAAACAATGGTCATTTCCCAAAGGCAGTGCACTCAATAATGACTGTGTCAGCATATACAGCCTAGTGAACGATGGCGGCGTAACGTCAAGCCAGCAGAATGTCAGGACGCTACCAGAGAGGACACGTTCTTGAGCAGAGCAGTGACAGTGTCTGGGGCGTTGACAGAAACAGTTTGCAGAGGAACAGTTACCACGTGTTGACATGTTCCCCTTAACCACCATGCTGAGTCAGTGTTGGCATTGTGTGTGAAAGACTGTAATGTTTCAGTGACTAACAGTAATGGTAGTTGTCCACTCTTAAAAACACGCAAACGTCAGAAATAAGACATTGCAAAGTCCGGTGTTTGTTGGTCCACCCACCCCCAACACATCTCCAAACACTTGTAAAGCAACAAATGTTTTCTTGGAACTGGACTATTGGAATGATCAAATAAAATGAGACAACAGTAGAAACAGTAATACATGAGCAATACATCTTGACACCTGATTTAATCTGGCTAAAAAAAAACCCATTAACTATAGCGAGTACCGAGTAGATTTTATAGAAATGACTGTTAATGTGTATAACGGATGACCTGCTTGTCAATAAGAGTAAATGTCATCTTAGAGGTCATCTTCACTATCGTCTTCACCACTGCCGTCCCAACCACCGTCTCCTCAACAGCTGATCGGCGTAGCGATGCACAATGGTTCCTCCACTGTGATCCTTTTTCCTTTTCAGCCACCTAACAATAGAAGCCCACTGTTCTGGCTTACTGTGCCATTTATTATTGATGGTGGGAGCTTGATTACTTTCATTTGATGGTCTTTTGAATTGATCCAATGCATTGTGGTGGAGGTATTAACTAAACACCCCCCCGCCTTGCATTTTTAATGGTTTGCCGCTTGAATGGTGGATGATTGCGATCCTCATCGTAAAAGGCCGGAATAACCTGACAGACCGAAAGGCATCAATCAGTCCTTGAAAGGAAATGGATGGCTCAGGCGGAAACATTATGATAACATCTGTCCCTTTGAATAAAAGGTACTCTGATGGACTGATTCGGAAAGGAGGCAGCTGACTGGAGGGTACTACATGATCTAAAAGCTTGTCCTGTTTCTCTACAGTGCTTCTCCTGCAAGAAGGCTTAGTGGGGGGTTTCATGTTTTGTCCAGGTGCAAGGTGAACTTGTCTTCAGGCACAAGGGCAGCTGTGCATTAATACTGCAGAAACAGTTTCATCACGACAGATTTCACATCAGAAAATGTAAAGATCTTTCTCAAGAAGGAACAAGGATCATACATTCAGCTCTGAAGCTTTACACACACACGTAGACACTGGCGTTCCCTTGAATCTAATTTGTGCCCCTGCTATTTGTGTGCGGAAAAACAGACCCAGGGGTTGGGACGTGCAGCGGATCGAGGCAAAAGGAGGGAATACTGAGCAGTCAGTGGTTGTTTGCTGAAAAGCTGAGCGGTGAACGGTGAACACCCAGTGATGAGCTGAGGAGATGAGATGCGTCATCATCTTAAACTGACCCAGTTATTCAGCTGTGAAAGCCGGTCCGTCCCTACCGCCCCATCCCCCGACCTTTCTCCCTCTTTAAACACACTCTCCATACAATGTGTGCGGCAGCAAACCGTCGACATCATGCCCAAAATATACAGACGACGAGCTACTGAGCAAGCGCCAGCGCAAATCAGGAGGACCAATGTAATACTCGGGGGAAACCTACAAGAATAGTAAAGGCAAAGGGGCATCCCCTCTGCGCACAAAATAATGTACAATGAGGCGTACGGCAGCTGTGAAAAGTGCTCTCGTCATCTTGGTAAATTAGTTCGTTTATTTCCTGATTCATGGAATGAGAGTTCATATGCGAGTCCTCGATCAGAGCATCGTGTCAGAGCAGAAGCATTCGGAGATGATGTTTTCTCCTTAATACCCATGCAGGTTTTCATTGGTGTATTCCTTTCTAAATTTAAAGTGCTAAGCTAAATCTGTCAGATGTTTTCCGAGGTGCACTTTAGCAAGCATACTGGACGACTGCAAGTGTAAAAGAGAGCAGCGATACGCTGCGTATGTGTGGACATGTGGGTGTCAGGTTCCAGCATTGCAAGCGAGCTAAAGGTTGCAGCTCTCATATGACATCGGCAGAATTGTAAACACATAATAACACTAACTTACATGTATAAACACACAGGCAAGCCCAGGGCTCACTGTCGGTTTGGCACTATTGAGAGTTTCGAGAGCGTGTCTGTGGAAGTTACACTGAGCCAAAATAACACATCAGGGATCCAGTCTAATGACTTCCGCCGTAACAGAGAGAGCTGAGTCTCACAGTGGGCGAGGTGATAATGTGGGCTGATAACGTAAAGAATAATCGCGTGATATTAAGGAGAAGGCTGACTCTGGGAAAAGTCACATTAATACCAGTTTACTGAAAATTATTTCAGGTGGGTGTGGCCAAAATCTTCACAGTGTATTCAGTTTATATCACTTTTGAGGACGTCGCACGTTTCCTGCTCTGCTACAGAAAAAATGTCGGCATAGTTTACTAGCACCTGTACCGTACCGGGTGGAGCCACATTTGTACCTGGGCGGTGTGCTGGATTTGCCCAGTGCGACAGCCCAACGAATAATCATTATACCTCAGGTTGCTGCAAAAATGTAAAATAAAAAAGAATGTATTTAATATGAAGTGACTTTAATTTAATTGAATGATTTAATTTTGGTTTTTAATGCAAAATCCTCAATTTTTCACTAAATTTTTGCTTAACATTATTAAAACAACCGTGTTCGTGCTATGTAATGATAATATACTTGTGCGAAATGCTGGTAAAATCCTGACGCCCGAGGCGAACAAAGCAGCTCGGTGATTTGCATGGTCCCTTTACAGAGCCGCCAGAGGTCAACTTCAAAGGTAGTAAAACAAATATCCTCAGGGTCGAGCAGCGAAATGGAAAAAGAGAATCTCAACTAGCCACTTTCTGTTATTTTCATGAAAATTAAAGCCAAATAAATATATTCCAAGAATTTCATTGGGTTGATTACATGTGTGTAAATCCTCCATGAGACGTCAGAATGCCCATTAGTACACAGGATAAGCTCGTCCATTGATCCGACCTGGCTCGCTGAGCAGCCAGGACAGAGGAGCTGTCCGATTGATGCCTCAGAAAAATTTCAGAGGCCTACAGCCAAAAAGCTACTTTGTCTGTTTTTCTCTCTAATCCCACACACGTGGATTCTATAGCAGGTTTACAAAAAAACATGTAGAGAGCAGCAGTAAGTAAATATTTCTTTATATCCGACCGAGATAATTGAAACATAAAACAGATGCCACAATGTCGTGTTTGTTCACTCATTTAATTGTGAGTGTTTGCACTGCTGAGCAAATATGTGCACGCATTCCACGTGTTTGCTTTCATGACAAATACTCCTACACTATCAGCCTCACATCCAAACTGATTCACAGAAAAAAAGGAATCTCATGTCACGTCACAAGGTCAGAGGCAAGACTCTCACTAGGGGAATGTCAACAAATGAAACCATTAAATTTTGATGACACGCGTCCGTGCATCTCCTCTTTCTCTTAGCTTCAAATGGCAGGGGGCCCTTGACAGCTACGCTGGTGCAGGTATGATCTGTTAGAAAAACACACTTGGTATTCTAGTCACACACTGCGCCGTTCAAACCGGACCAACAGATACCACAAGCATACAAAATCCTACCAGAGTCATAGTGCAAAGTATATGAAACAGTTTCAATATAGCAGATGAGCAGATGACCGTAAAATACATTGAAAAAAAGGTGGATATTATTTACATGTCAAAGGCTTCGAAAAACACTGGCTTGAGTGTCAACTGACACCTTCACCACAAGTGTCACTCCTCCAATTATCCTTGGAATCACGAGCTGATAGATTGTGGTGGGGAAAAAAAAGGACCAGTTCACCCACATGTGAAATAGACAATAATAATAATCCATGAGAGAAGGTGCAGTGGGCTGTAACAGGCAGGACACATCCAAAGCTGCAGGAGAAATAGCCAATTTCTGTTTAACTAGGAAGAATGACGAAAAAAATGAGGAAGGACGTAAGATGGAGAACACACATGTGCAGCTTTCCAGAAATGAGACCACCCATCTGACCCTCCATCCTATATGTTTTCTGTAATATCCTTTAACAGCTGATAAACACACAATCTCCTTTCTCAGGAAAGAAGGTAATTGAGTTTTGATTGAGTGGGCGAGAGAAAACAGGCTTAATATGCTACACACTGTGACATCCACACAGTCTCCTCTGTGCCGCTCCACCACCCAGCTCCTTTTGTGTCACCGTCCAAGGTCACACACCTCCCATCTCTGGGGTACAGATCGAGTGAAAAGCAGGATCAGAGGAAGGACACTCATCATACAGTAGATGACAGGAACTGGTCGACATTTTAATGACCTTGTTCTCACTGGTCAACATGCAGCTGAGTGGTTTGATATGGAAATAAACATTTATAGCTGGTGCATGTCGCAGCTCTTAGAGGTTTCACTTGCCTCTCTTGGTTTGTGAGCATCTTCCCTTCCTCATTGTGAGACCACATTTGGTCACAGTGAGTAAAATGACAAATTGTGTTTCCCAAAACCAAATACGCATTTTTGCAGGTGGAAAAAAACATGGGAGATGAAGCACAGTTACCCTCTGCCTGGCTCATATATGACAAGTGGAGAAAGTGAATTTGAACATTTTTGTATTTTTTAATGTTTATTGGATTCCTCCTGTTTTGACAATAGAATAAGGGACAATAGATTAAGACTGCCAGAAATAAGTTAGTGGGCACTGTCAGGCACCAAAGATGTGATCAGGCGTAGGTTTGCCTCATTTCGTGCACTGCACTTACCCCGATCATTGCCTGGTCGCTCCAACCACCTTCACACCTGTCACTCACCCCCCAATCATCTCCCCTTCTAATTTACTCCTAATTTACTTTAAATTACTCTAATTTACTTTAAACCTTGCTTTGACCTCACCTATTCTTCCTGGATTGTTTATCATGGCAGTGAGTAAGGACTTAAACCTCCTGATAGATGAAAAAAGCTGTTCAAGAAGCCTGGACGGTAACTTATAGTACCTCCCAGAGGGAAGGAGCTCCCAAAATGCCCGTCAGCAAGTGCAGCATTTAAATCCTCTGAATCTTTTTTTTTTTTTTTATCCAAAGCAGACATTGAATATCTGGAGAGGTGATACTACTGGGACTATGCGCCATTTTGATGTGTGAAAATACAAGCGCAGTGTGAAATGCAACACTTTTGGCGCACAGGCTCCATTGAAAACGAACTCTGGCATCATCAACAGAACAGGTGCAAACCGACAAGTCCCAACAAGCAGACCTGAGTGCCTAGCACAGGGCAGACAGGCTTGGGGAACGTACAAGTGTGAATGGTTTGCAGCCACATATCATATGTTTACCTCACTTACCTAACTTTGTAAGCAACCAATCTGACTCTTCAGACAGGATGCAGTTCCCAACAATATTGTTATTTATGAAAAGACACGAAATCTCATAAATCACACAGACATCATCGTTGTTGTACCCGGGAACTGGTTGTGTTTAACCCCAGTGGCCTCTAAGAGACGGATGCCCACATATTGTCATACCTAAGCAATAGAAGCAGTGATTGACGGGGACGAGGAGGGAGCAAAGCCTCTCCGGTCTGATAGAAGACAGCTACTAAAATGAGCATCTGTCAGACAGAGATGAAGAGGAGGCCTGTGGGGATCTGTTACAGACAGACAGGAGAACCTGTCTGCAAAATCTCCTCTAAAACTTTCCCTTTAGTATCATTAATTCATGAAGTTTTTGGCACTGGTGTACTGTCAGAGCTGTTTCACTGCAGAATTAACTCCTCCTGAAAATAGAGATACACTAGATACTGGAAGGGCGGGTCAGCCTTCCTCGACAGCATCCCTGGTCTAACGGCAGCCTTCCCCAGACACCATCCATGTGACCATGACCTTGAAATTTCACTGAAGATTCCAGGAGGACAGAGAGAGGGCACGAAAGAGATATGAGATAAAAAGATAGAGGTGATGATGATAAGAGATGGAGGAATAGTGGAATAGTACAGAGAGCCCCCGTGGGACATGAGGAGCATTAGGAGGTGGCAGAAAATGGCTTGTGGCAGAGACGGAATGATAGAGAGAGAGAGAGAGCAGCTGAAGTGAACAAGGGATGGAGGGATGGAGAATATTAGAGCATGTCCTCTAAGGCACAGCAAGAGCTTAAATGCCACAGCGTGTGCACGCGTTCTCGCCTACGTGTGTTAATGTGGGTATGGAATGTGTGTACATCCTCAACCTTTCCATGACTTCAACCTTTGTGTGTGTGCGTTTATCCGTGAGACAGAAGAGAGGACCCCTACTGGGATTATACCAGCACCAAAAGGATGAGAGGATGCATGTGACCAGCCTGCAAAGAGCTGCTGACAATGTTAGAGGGGAAATTCTACAAAATATCAAATGTGGGGGGGGTTTAATGGGAAGCTGCTGCCCCTACAGTAAAATACTATACGTCCATTATGCATATGTACTGCAGCTGGAGGGAATAATTATGTTTAGTAAAAGGCAGCTGTTCAGCTTTTAGAGCGATGCCAACTCAGTGAGTTAGCAGTGGCTGGCTTGGAGGCCTGTGAACGGACATGGAGTCTGGCCAGGATCTAGAAACTGTGGTACGGTATACAACTGAGCATTATGTTCGAGGCTACGGGCGACAAATTATCATTGAACAAGCCCGACTGAAACTTTGTGACTGACTTTTTAAAAGAGCAACAAAGAGACTGAATTGGAATTTAGTGTACCGAGTTTGGCATCAAATTCTTGACTAAGAATCTTGGCGCGACTATTGACAACAACTTTAAATTTGACAAGAAGGTCAGTTCTGTCATGAAAAGTTTCTTTCAACCCACAGACCTCAAATGTGTGATTCATGCTTGTATTACGTCATACCTGGACTACTGCAATCCTCTGTATATTGGTATAGACCAGTCTCTCCCCCATTGCATACAACACGCAAACATCACCACATCTCTACTGGCCTCACTTCATTGGCTCCCGAATTGATTTTAAGATTTTATTGGTAGCTTTTAAAGCCTTTCATGGACCACCCCCCCCAAGTATTTATCTGACCTCCTGCACTTGACAGAGCCTTCAGCCTGCCCCTAAGCTCTGGGACAGCCTTCCCTTGCACATCAGATCTGCCCAGACCCTAGAGGTTTTTAAATGTTCTCTGAAGACTCAACTATTTGTTGTGGCTTTTAATGTGGTCTCAAGTTAGTATCCCATTAGCTGTTGTTTGTTGTGTTGTGTTGTTCTCCTTGTTTATGAATGGACTATGTACTATTCCACTGTCTGCCTTCTGATGTACAGCATTCTACAGCACGTCTGTGTTTTGTAAATGTCCTTTATAATGAAGTCTGAGTTGAGTTGAGTTTGGCATTATTTATGATAGCTTATAAAAAACAACCAGCTTATAAAAAACATCTCTGTGCAAGCATGTGCACAGACGAATAACAGGTTTGCTGTTGCATCCAGAAACAGCCTATGAACTGTGGATGAAGTGTGGCTTTCGAATGCACAATCCCAGGTTTGCTAACATGTGCCCGGCCCCCAGGGCACCGAGAAGCAGCAGAATATCAGTTTGTTTGTTCGCAAGTGTGCCAAAGCCAAATGGTGGTAGAGCATGACTATAAGACATTTGGGCATATGGACAAACGCTTTGTTGAGACTACTTGGCAAATGATGAAAGCGGTGTGGACCTCTACTGAATGAATAAACACCACTGGCAATTTATTCACCAGAGATTAAATGCCGTCTAAATCTCCTCTATCCAGCCATCCCTGCTACTTAAAACATGTTCAACTCTTAGCTGTCGAAGCTTAAAGGACTTTGGATCAGAACCAGTAGTCAGGTACTAACCGCAGTGATATTTAAAACATACTATACATTTCTACTCGTATATGTCTAAACACCTTTGTTAAGAATGTCTTTTTGGCATTTATATAAGCGGTACAATATTCCCATCAGCATGATTAAAAATATCTAACAATCTGCATGAGTAAATGAGGAGAGAGGACGTTTTAGTAAGTTAATTGTCTCCAATGGCCTCTTCTGGTCTGCGGGTCGTAACGTATTCAGGTCACTGCACTGTTGTCTACGTGCCACACAATCCTATTACGTACCTTTAATCATAGCATAAATCATCCCTGCCATACTTCATAATATCAAAACTTTATCACACCATTGCCAATTCTATTATAATGCATTCAGAGCAATTACTTTGTCTGACGCATTATTGTGGAATTTAGCAGAACGTTTCATCTTTCTCCAAAAACTGCCACCTTGCATTTGGCTGCCAGCAGAACAGCGAGGCCCGGCCAAATATGAAATTAAAAACCTCACTCCCAATACGGCAAATGGGTTTAACGAGTCACTCGCTGTGGAAAACAATGTAGCTGCACTGCCACCGTCATTCCTCTCTTAAGGCACCCTAGCACCACCCGCATCCGTTTCATCTCGGAGGAGAGGCTGCAGTGACATGATCTTTATCTAATTAAATCAAGGTTTCCTTTAATTTCCTCAAGGTTAATGAGAAGTTTATCATCCGCGTCGAAGCCCACTTTCTCTCGTTAACAAATATGGTGGGTCCTGATAAGGTAGAAATGCTGGCTCGCAGCAAGGTTAAGGAGGAGACAGAGAGAGAGAAATGACGTATTAGTATTCTGCTTGTTGGTCGGGAATGTTTAAAATGGAGAGCAGCAGCATCTCAGCCAATCCTCCGTCTGTTTGCGCTCCACCACATCAGATCGAGTCCTTCACGCAGCCGTCCAGCTCAGTCGATAGGTGGGTGGGTGGATGCCTGGAACCTGCCACGGATGACCTTAACACATCTTTCATACATCAACTCACTAGCAGGAAGGAGGAAGGTTTTGCTGTGAGTACTGTGGCAGATGCTTTTACCCAACAAGCCCATAATGGAGTGTGCAGAGTTGTGCTCCCTCATATAAGGTTGTAAACTAGGCCAAAATATCTAAATTTCATTGCTCCTTAATGGGTCCTTGGTATGCTTCTGTGGCTTTGAAATATAGCTGGGGGAGGAGCAGAATGGTAACTGCTGATGTTTTCTCTTCATTATACTTCTGGGGTATGTATTATTCATTTTACTTTCTTACTTATTTATACTGTTAATCCAACAGACACACACAGTGAGGGATGTCACTGTCTTGAGTCACAAAAATTTCAATCTAAACACAATTTTCACATTGAGCAATAACATACCAAATTAACATGCATCGGGTAAATCAGCCCATAAATGAAATCATCTACCCATTTATTAGGAAAGGTTATCATCAGAAGAGCCTGTTGTTGTTCTCTGACCCCTATTAAGAAGACACTGAGCCTCATTCCGTTTCAGTGTCGACCCCTCACTTTCCTTTCATGACAGTCTGCTGCTTTGATTGATTGTTGACTCCAACGGAACTAGCGAACCGCCTGCAAGACACTCACCTCCCCTGGGAGAGGAGAATCTCTAGGTATTAATATCAAAAACAGGTATTCTACAATCCGCCATCCATTGTATGTGACTGAAATTTCTACATAAAGCTGTCGTCATGTTAGGGTCCAGCACATCTTGACTCTTCTACAAGAAACGGACACAGTATCTAGAGTGTCCATCAATACATGCAAGTGCAACAATAAACCATTTACTTCTTTGTGCTTCAAGAGCAGCAGCCCAGCGACTGACCAGTTATCATGTTTACAGTATTGGTTCATGACACCCTGTGCATTGAAGGGATCAATATAGAATGGTCAGTCATATAAGACTTGATACACTGGTGCAGCTATTGATTGGCTCTGTGTCAGAAACAGCTTGGGATAGTTTAAGATGACCAGACGTCATCTTGCTTTTCAACAATTGTCACCATTTAATTGAAAGATGTGCTTGGTAAGAGATTGAAGTCTATAATATAATACATTTACGACGTATAGTTCCTAAAAGAAGAAACAGAAAAATCCTCTTGAGAAACCTCGATCATTCTATTTGTGTTGGTTGTTGTAGATATTGATACATCGTAATTATATTATGAGGTCTTATTGGTGTTTTCACTGACTTTACATTGGAAGTATTTGTTGCTCTGGCTTCCAGGGAATGTGATCAAAGCCTGTTCAAACTATTTGCCTGAGTCTGTATAGTCTAATTTAGAATGATGTCAATACTGAGATTATTGCAGAACCAGATGTCTACAGGCTGTTACTTAGATATCCGCAACCAACTCAATACAAACCCTAAAAACTGCTGTGTCGGGATGCTCACTATTTGCATAAAACATCCTTTTTTAAGCTCATTGATGAAGTGAATAAGGAGAATGGAAGAACCCAGGGGTGGTAGAGAGCCAGTGAAGAAGCACAGAGTCAGCCATAGAGGACACACAGCTCATTCCTGCACATAAGAGATGTGATGTTGCCACGGTGATATGCCATTGCGGGAATTACTGAATACCTACTGCAGCAGCAAAGTAATGAAGAGGTTAGCTCAGGCTTAAGGGGCAAAGATGGTCTGGACTTTTAGCTCCTGTCAGAATTTTTCCTTTCATTACATCCCTTACAGTCAGTAGCCCAGTGATAGATCTGTCCCCTTTCTGGTTTTCAGTCAGTCCATCAGTTGGATTGTTTTAAATGACACTGAAGTAAATGAGAGAAATGAATACTGTCATTGTGAATTACTGTTGAGAGAATGCAATGCAGGATGTATTGGAGAGGTGTCAGAACTTACACATGCAAGCAAGTTTGTGAAATTCTCGCGGGAGATAAAATAAAGTTCATCAATCAAGTACTGAGGAGAGGAGAGGAGAGGAGAGGAGAGGAGTTTCCAATCCGCCTTTCATGGATTGAAGCTTTGAAGTCAATACTGATGCAATTTTGGTCTGGAGGCAGAGACGAGCTTACAAACCATTTAATTGGTACTTTGCAATGGCTGTTTCCATGAGTGCACAGATAACAGCGGAGAGAATATATTTTATAAGGTTTTATTTGCTTATATACACTAAAGATGTGCATTATACCTCGGTTATCGAATATAAGAAATATGTGTTCACCTGTTACCTCATAATTGTTCTGGCTGCCCTCGTTCCTGCGCTTCTTACATCACCCATGATCATCCCCCAGTGAGCTAATGGAAATTGTGAGCAGCACGGCTGGTCGAGGTGATGTGTTTTAGGGACACTGCATGTCCGTCCCATCCCAGGAAACAGAATCCCGTTGGGTGTAAACGGATCTGAAACCCGGCTTAGCAGATGGTCCAAACTCTACTGGCTGCTTTGATAAGCCATTACCGTAAACATACATGAGTGACAACAGCATAGTCCGAACAAACCGTATTTATGACAAGGTCTTAATAATGTCACTGGTGTCACAGGACGGTCATAAAGATTAAAATATGGGGGGGTATAATATTGCAAAGACAGCTCTGAGGCTCTGGACAGCACAGTTGAGGGTTGTTCTCTGTCAGTTGAAACAGGATGTGACAGTCGGTTTCTGCTGCCTCTTAAGATCTGAGTTGGAAAATCAAGTTCAGGCCAACAGAGGGACAGCAGGAAGAAATGAAGATGGGAAGGAGGTCAGATGCAAACCAGCAAGGCCAGAAGTTCCTGGCTCGAACCAAAACCTCAACTTTTGCATTATTATTATTATTATTATCAATATTCTTAATAGTAAACTGTAATGTTTAGGTAAGTTAAGCTAACATTTAAGCAATTCAGTCTGTAAAAAGGAAATGCTACTTTGCACAAGTTATAACTGCAGAGACAAAATTGAAACCAGTCATTCTCATTTCTTCATTCCTTATCATGTTCCTTTTAAATCCTTAAATAAAATGTGCCTGGCAGCAAGAGTGGATCACTGCGATGCTGCAGATTGGGATCCATTAGTTGTGCGTCATCCTGGAGACACTCCAGTCCATCAGCTCTCCTCCCTGAGACCCTACCAGGCACAGATGAGAGCGCTGTCCTGGAGGTGACAGGAGGACTCCGAATGACAAACATGACAACATCTGCGGCCGCGTTGACTGCCTACTTAGCTCTCGATGTGTCTGCACGCTATTTTCTGCCTGTCTGTTTGCCTATTTCACTGCCGACTGTGACGATGTTCGCCTCTATCTGTCTGTCAGTCCATCTCTGGCCCGCAGTCTAATGTGCTTGAAACTCCGAATGTAATCTCACTTCTGTCATTCCTGAGGTTTCAGCGGAGCATGAATAATCGCTGTAAAAAGTAAACAGAATGTCATTACTGCAGTCACTTGCTGCGACTCAGCGAAGGCTATATTTTAATTATCTAAAAGCATGGCCCACTTGTTGGGAAGCTACAGCAGGTTTGTTGCAATTAGCTAAGTGATTCTTTATGACACACTCCAAGAATACTGCAACCACAGCATTTCCCACAAACAACAGCTATAAATGACACAAATCAACATTCCACTTCAGCCTCATACATGACAATTTATTTCTGGAGGAATGTGCTGAACGTAACAGCAAACTCACAATGGCTTGTTGAAGCAGTCGTGTCCCGGAAACAGAGTCACAGGTGGTTCGGCTCTAATGAGGGGAACCTGGCTCGTCACTCACTGGCTAAGTGAAACATCACTCCTGTGCCTGCTATCCTGACCTTTTCCCAAGACCGGTTTAAATGAGGGTGGGACACATAAAGGACACAGGGGCTGGGCCAAAGGATATAATGGGTGTCGGCCTTTGTATCTTTAGAAGTAGAGGCCCGGGTGGCAAATGGACGGGTTAATAGATGGGAGAGAGAAACAACAAGTCATGATGAGTCATCCTGCAGAACGGCTCAGTTATGACGGGCTGAGGGGCTGCAGGGAAATCATTCCTGGCGACAAATTGAGACCTTCTATTTCATAGTTGTAAAACACTCCCCAGTGTGTCGTAAATTTTCAACCAGTAGGGCACAGATCAATAAATGAAACAAAGGAGGAAGTCCAACAACTGCTCTACAAGGCAGGGATTGTGTCCTGAAACAAATCACATTAAGCCTTCTTCTCAACTCACAAAGACAATTTGCTGGATGTTTCTGGCGGGGCTGTTTAAAACAGGAGGCTCTTCTACTTTAACTTCATCCACTTTGAAGTGGGATTTATTCAGGAAAATATTATACAGTCGGCTGTGTTTAAATAACAAAGCTCTTACTTGCAGCACCGTTTACTGCTGAATGACAAAGCAGTTTGTGAATTCCACAAGCTCCAATCGATGCATGGTGGCAGTGCTCCTGGATTCTTCTCTAACCCCGATAACACCCTGCTTTCCCTCTCGTCCACCCTTTTTCATGCCCAGATCCCCAGCCCGTCAAGTCTGCACCACTCACTAGCTGTTTTCCTTATTTGATATTCTGGAGCTATATATCCTGTATATAAAACACAGAAAACCGAGGGCAACACATTTCTGATGATGGAGAGTTTGTCATGATTCAGGATGGAAAGTGTCAGACAGCGTGATATCATATAAACAGAGGGCTAGATCTAACATATTATACCGCTTAGGTGTGTTTTTGTGGATTTCCTTTCATACGTAGTCATGTGCAGAGAAGACTTTTGCAGCCATTTCTCACCGACACGCTCCATCTCACTCACTCTGCTGCAGGGTTTGTTCTCCCTCCGGGATAAACAGCCATTCATCACCATTCACAGGCTTTTAGTCAATGACCATTGGATTGCTGTAGATCGAACTGATGAATTATGGTGAATGACAAATGAATGATGCTCTCAGCTGAAGTCAACAAGTGGGAGAAATGAGAGGGGGGACAGGGAGACAGCCAGGAGGTGTCAGAGGACACTGAGTTTGAGTCACAGGAACTGAACAGCGAACAGGCCCAGAAATTGAGTTTCATTATGGCGGAACACGCTGCCAGAGCCAAGTGTCATGTCATCGAATGCTGAACTAAAAGGTGAAAAATTGATAGATTTGTCCGTGTCCAATGTTGTTAATTTACAGAGAAATTGGACTGGAGGATTGTGAGTGTCTGATATGATCCCTGGCCAAGCAACTAACATAATGTAAAGTATAGTAGAGTATAGTAGAGTATACAGTGTAGCATAAAAGGGATGATGATTCAAACTGGTCATTTATTGGTCATCAGAGCGAACTCATTCAAATGATCACATGACATTATTATACTTCTTCTGATGATGATGTCCAAACGAACAATGGCTTTTTCTGGAAGGGTTTGGTTTTGACATTGTATACTCAACATGTCAGGGTATGTATCTACATGTAAAAGTATGATAATAAATATTGTATATCTCCTTGCCTAACTTAAGTATGTACTTTCATCAGTGTGTGGGTGGATTTGTTTGTCGTGCACGTTCCTCAATGAGTGCTTCCAGCAGTAACACACACTCTTCCCCCTGGATGGAGAAAACATTGTGTTGAACAAATCTTCAAGCGTTCAAGACAATGGACACGCTGCCATATCTCACTGCCTGCATATGCTGTCTGTTTATTTCATGCAAAGGGATAAGACTGTTGTCACGACGGAGCGTGATGGAGGAGATGGCGCTGTGTTGACAGCTGTATCCCTGCTGAGGAGTTTGCTGACAGCAATAAATTAGTCCCACACAGTCGACAGGAGAGCGTGATTAGGCAAACAGACACACTTTTACACATTCGTGGCTGCACACAGGGACACACACACATTTGCGGGTAAGTAAACAGATTCTGGCAGTAAAAAGCCAAAATATGCAAACCCTAAGGGCTGTCAGCACACCAAATGTACTTATAGATGGCGATAACACGCAGTGTAACACACACAACATAAACAATACCAGTTTTTAGTGTGGAGCACTGACAATGACAGCTGTTCTCTGAACAAGCAGGAAGGCCACCACGGGTGGGGAGCGAGAACACGTTCACACTTATTTTCTCCACAACAGGATGTTTGAGGACACACGGAAACACAATAGATGGTAAGCACAGTGTCCTTTCACACTTTGTTTCCTGCCAAGACACATCCACACTTCTATCCTTGTATGGAATTTTCGTGATTCCACACAGTGCTTCCTGAACCTTTCCCAGCAAACCTCATGCCTGAACCCAGCCTTTACCTTACAGTGAAGCTAAAACACAACAGAAACCCTCCAATGAGACTTTGAAACTGCGTTAGAAACGAGGAAAAACTGTCCTTGACCCAAAGGTCTAAATCAGCCACGGTCACTTTTCTTTTTCAGGCCTTGATATGCTGCTTTGAAAAATGTGTCTGGTCTCCTGGTGCACATTTGCTTGGCGAGGTGGCCATCTTTTTTTTTTTTTTTTTTCTTTTTAATTCCAGTCAGATTATGCATCTGGCCACCCAGTGTCCAAGGTGAAAGCAACATGGTGCTGACTGATAAACATAATGGTAATAAATATAATGGTAATAAATGTAAAATACTAAGTTACAGAAGTAAACTGGGACTGGATCTTGAACCTCACTGGTTGACTTTCTTTCCTGATGATCAGCTCTTGTAGCCATGTGCTCTTGCCCATAAAACCACAAAATTATAGACCTGCAAAAATACAAGATACTGCAACAAAATACTTATTTTCATTGTATCTACGATGGCCCAACGTGTTAATGCCTTAAAAAACACCATTTGAGTGTGTTATACACTCATAAATTTAGTCAATGTTGTCGTATTAAGCACTTAAACTGTCAGATGCTTAATTATTGTAGTTGGGTTAGCTTAAAAAAAGAAGTGAAAAAATCAAAAATGAAACCTACGTCCAATTCCCATCCTCATGGAGGCTTTGCACACACACGCACACACACACACACACACACACACATCGTGAGTGTCAGTGTGACACGTGAACATTTGATGAGATCATCACATCCGTCGTCCAAAAACTCTTCAGGAAAACAAATGAGGTGCGCTTGAATCGTCGCACTTTGAACTCGTGTGCTGCGACCCGACCGCAGAGCGACACAGATGCGTCGCATTCGCAGATGATGAGGGGTCAATATGATGAGGGCCGTGCAGTGTGTGGGCGGATGGGTCGGCACAGGGATGACCATGGGGTTTAGGGAGCAGGCCATGAGAACAGATGGTCCCTGGTTGCCACCCAAGATCCCATTAAGAAAGATGGCAGGGCTGACCTATTTCTGGACCGGCCATGCCGTGCAAATCCACTGTGTAGAGAGGCAGGGTAATATCTGCATTCAGAGGATATAATCCTCACTGTTTTTGTTGGACATTATGGGATTACATACATTGTTGCTGTAGCCTTAATGCAGGAATCAATTAGTTGAGATGCTGTGGGAACGCAGCACATGAACCGATTTCCAGCTGTCCGACTGGTAATTTCTTCGGCCGTCGTGCCCTTGAGGGCTTGATAAGGTCCTTTCCACAAAGCAACAGGGGTGATACGCTTGTCAAGACCCCGGTGAGCCATCCGCTGGCCGACCAGTGGTGCCTCTGCCTTTCACCTATGTCCCACATGCAGTCCTTTGTGGGGACAGCTGTCTCACAGGGTTGAGAGAGACACTTCCTCCTTAAGCTGCAGCTGGCACTTAATTGCTTAGCTGCTTCCTGCTCCGCCTAAGTCGACGCAGACGGACTTATTCACCTTTTAGGCAATTTCCACCATTTATTTCTACATTTCTTTTGGAACCAGTAATAAAATGTATCTTTTATTTTCTTCCTTTTATCAGTATTTCATAGGCTGCATTTTCAGCAGAGGTCAAGTTCGATTATGTTGTAAACGCCTAACGTTTCTTTCCCTTTGACCTCCAGCTTATGTCGACACTGGAGGGATGTAATGCGTGAAATAGCACATAAATATTTGATGGTTATATTCTAGAGGGGGATACAAGCAGACACGCACAGAAGAGCAACAATGGCTCGTACAAACATCAATCATTTCACACGCGCATACGGTGACACGGAGCCTAATCGAAATAGGATATATGTCTGTGTGCTGTGAGGGACTCGCGTGCATGGAAGTTATGATCACACGCTCGAATTTGACATATGACCAGTCTGCGGAAGCAACGTATTGTCTGGCGAATTCACACATAAATCCTAGCGTGCAACACACAAGTGCCTGCGTAAACATGCCGCTCTTTGTTTATTGTTATTACACGGTCTGAGCGATGCCACAAGCCATAATAGCTTTCTGCTCCTGCAGCCTGTGGCTTGGAAACGGGATGTCGTGTTCACTGATAACCAGAATTATCTGTTTTTCATGCAGCACATGTCTGGCCTTAATGGTTATGCCATAGTGTGGGTGGATATATGTTCATTTAATTCACTTCTCATCAGAGGAAAGTCGTTTGGCAAAGTCACATTAGGCACAAATAACAAAACAGGCCTTGTCCTTGTCATGAGTGAATTCAGTACAGCGTGGTGGTATAATATGAAAGACTGCTGAGCCTAGCTACAGCCACTGGATTTAAATGTGTGTGTTATTTCAGCAAGCTTTGGGATGTACTTGATCTTTCACTGGGAGTGATAGACAAACCCGTTGAAAGAGGGATGGAGGCTGTGCCTACCTGCAGCTGTCTCCGGCTCCTTTGCCTTTTTCCACCTGCTAGAAAGAAGCCCGCTTCAAGCTTTAATCATACCTACGTGTGTGCGTTTCAGGCAGACACCCCCCTAATGTCAGATGACTGAGCAACACTGCACACCAGTTGCTATGTTACCAGCCAGGTGCTGTTGTCATTGTAATTTTGATCTGCAGAGCAACGCTGATGGGTGAGCACAACATCACTTGCCCCTCCACACACAAGCACACCTCTGCGTGGATACATGTGCATCCACAGCGGTACACATTCCACCCACGTGAGGAGAGACTCATTCACCTACACATGTACTATACAGTATGTGTCGCATACCACAGCAGGCAGGCAAACACATCAGCTCCACTAGAAGTAGCACAAATCACAGTAGGTGATACATTTGTATCCGTATCTGTAAAGCAACCAGCGCTTTTTTTGCTCTCACACTCCCAAAACCACTCTCTGTTCCACCCGCCTGTCTTTCTCTCTCCCTCTCTCTGTCTGTATCTGTGTTCCTTCCCTCGCTCTCATGCACAGAGGCCTACACAGATACAGGATTGGGAGCTCAGGCAGAGCAGAAGATGAAAGCTTCGGAGAGCTGTGTCCACGCCAGCGGAGCTGTGTGAGTGGGGACACGATGAAAGAGAGGCTCATTTAGTAAATTGACAGTTCCCTATAGGGTTCTTCATCTTCAGCATGAAAGGCCTGAATCCTTCTCAAGTCTGCTACTCTCACAAGGCGCACAGAAATGGTCACATTCCAGCAAACGTTAACAATGACACTGTTAGTATTTTACTGTGGATTCATCTCTTGCCGTACTCCCACCGCTGCTTCATTCAGTCCACAGACACAGTGTCTGTGCAAAATACACACACTCCTGGTTATACTCTGATGCATTTAAATGGGTAAAATACTGCATTTCAGGAGGGCATCTAGACCAAGACTTCCTGAAATACTGATGCTGATAGGAGGAAAACGTTCAGTTTTATACATATGAAATGTGGCTGAAGTCACCTGAGGTTTGATACAAATGCTCATCACAAATGTGCTAATTGGAAATGTGTATACACACGGGGAAGCTTTGGGGGTACGTATGCTTGAAGATCATCCAACAGCAGATAAGATGAAATGGTCCAGGCTGCCAATAGGGCTGTAGATTTATACGCAGCACCATGTAAACAATTAATCCACTGGTAAATCTACTGATGCAAATAAAGCTATAATAACATTTGTGCACAGCCAAAGTATCAAGATTGATGCAGCAGGCACTGACTGTTTTGGTCGTTGGAGCAGGCAATGGATTTAATACTTAATAACACACATAGGCAGTTGGGTGAAATACTGTTTATATTTAGAGACATCTGTCTAACGGCAGCCTTTTTGTTTGTGTATATGTCATCTGAATGATTTTACAATCATACTTAATATTATCGGTTATCAGTTAAAACGCAACATTACAAGCGGTGTGTTCAAATTATGGTACCATTGCCTTCTCTCCAATTTGTGATTATTGATAAATGCCCCTGCTGCAGAAACCTTCAAAAAAAAAAAAAAAAAACACAGAGGGCAGCTGAAGAAACAGTCTGTCTGACGCAGCTTGAGCCCCTGAACGCATGTGTCATGTAACATGCAGAAATACATTACAACCCCTCCCTACAACAAATGCTCTGCCTAATTGAAAATAGTCAGGGTGAGACTCTAAATATCGAGCCGAGCCTTGTCTGGGCTGAAGCCCAGAAGGATCAGGCATAAAAACGTCACTGGACTCATCTGAAAGCCAACCTGGGTGTGAACGCCAGTTGTGGTGAGTTTGCCTGAGGAGGGGGAGGGGGAACTGCTGTGCTTCACTCACACTGGGCTCATCACTGTCAAAATAATGGATTCGTTGTTTGAGACATTCCGAGGTACATGAAGACGAAAACATACCAGTACTCTGCCGGTGAGCGTCTGAGCAGAGATCATGACACCGGCCCAGTCTTTGACTGAAGTCATCCATCCCACCTCGCTGGCCGGGGCCTCCTCCTTCTCATCAGGACCTTTTGCCGGCCTGTCTGCTGCCTGGTTGTTGGCAGGGTTGTTCACTTTCTGAGCCTCCTAGAATGAAAAAATAAGAACCAGAGTGAGGAAATTGGATGGTTTACGTAACGTCATGTGGCATTTAACGGCGACGATGACAGACAGACTGTTCATCTCACCCCAGAGTTGATGAACATTTATAAAACAGTCAGCCATAAAACAACCTCCTGTTAAAGTTCTCCTGCTCCTGACAGGCATGAGAGGCTTCAGCGGCTTCAGCCATCAGCCACGATGGCATGTATCTGCCCTATGTTGAACACGTGTGTCCGAAAGCATACATGTTAGGTAACGACCCACTGAATGCAAAGTGCTCTATTCATTTTGCACATGTGGCGCTGTAAGTTAATCGTTCCTCGGGCTAGATAGAGAAAATGCCTATTGTTCTTCAGCAAGCCTTTCAACGTTCCTTTTTGTGTGCGACTGAGTGAGCAGAGTAACAGCAGTTCATTGACATGCTTTGCTTGGCAGCGTCCCTGCATGCAGCTGTCCCTCGCCAGCCATTCACCCACTCCTGATCTGACACAAGCAGGCGCTCAGCTTCCCTGTCCTTCAGGCAGGAAAAAAAGACAGTAGACTGTCCCTTTTTCAACTACACCTATCAAACTGGGTGACATTGTAAAGGTTAGTGTTTGTCACCCCTCCGCTATATAAAAGTATGGCTAAGGCGTCTGAGGAGAATCCTTGGAATAGCAATAGCTTTCAATCCTCTTAATGGAGGCCCTCTCCAAGGAGGCAGGCTCCTTTTACAGCAGGAGACACATGCAGCACTTGGAAAGCATTTTACAGTGTGTTCCTCCTCACAGTGACATCTGACAAGCAACCATCAAAGCAGATTATGTGCGTTGTCAACAAAGTGAAATTTGGTTCCTGGTACTTTACGTGTCACATTCTCACAGTTGGGATGACTCCATAACATTCTAAAACGATGACGCAAGGGGGAAAATAGATTTATGCTTGCAGATGTTGCTTTTACACATTTACATGAGGCAAAACAATAAAAAAAAGGCCACATGCAACATGAAAAGCAGATCAGACTGTAACCTGAATACTTCTGCATCGACTAAAGAGCAGCGCTATTACAGATGAGCCCAAGAGAGTGCTCTGTCCATTTCAAGAGGATTGTCTAGTCAAATTGGATTACATTTCATAATGATATGGCATGGACACAGCTGTCATTTTCCTAATTTGATTCTGACCCCATAACAATACCAATAAACTCACCCTAAAAAAGTCAGACTTAGTCATTACATCATTATAGTCATTAGATCCCACAACTGCAGTGGTTTATTCAGTTACTTTTCAGAATTATTACGAAGCTTAGTGTTTTGTAACACACAAAGTTGAAAAATCACCTTATTATGAAAAGCATTCACTTCCACAAAATCAGTCCCTGCCGCAGTTATTAATGGCTGCCACTACTGCTGGAAGCTGGATGATCGCTAGAAATTTCCAAATTAAAAGCAAATGAGTACACGTTTGGTCTTTGGGAGTCTACCAAGTCTTTCTAGTCATGGGCTGAAGTCCAAGTGAACTCAAGAGTCATTGGTGTCTGAAGTCATCGAATTTACGACTCATCTGACTCAGTGTGGGTCACGTGACTCCAATCCACGTCTCTGGCCAATTCCAAATAGCCCAATTAAATGTGCCGTCTGCATGACTAAGATTCTGCCCTCTCGATCCAAAGCCCCGACCATGCCATCCACCTCTTGTCCATTTATTCTTTTACTGCTCATTTGACCACGTAGCCAGCGTGCTTCTCGCCTGTCACATGCTGCAAATACTCAGCAAAGTGTGTATGCATGCATGTGTCAGTAACGTCTAAGGTTTCGCTCCTGTTGGCGCTGTGCCTGCTCAAAAGCACTCCAGGCATGCTGTGGTGGCGTTGCACACGCTCATCGCTGCCCAGCAGTTACTTCTTACCCAGAGGGCCCCAACAGTCTCACACCCAGGGCACATTCAATACAGTGGAAACATAACATATTTACTGCATGTCACGCAACTTTCACAGTTGCGTCCTCAGATGTTGGCCGCTGAATGGGATTGTATGACACTTACTGGTGAGGGGGTGGGGCGGCTCTGGAGGTACAGTGACCTGAGGCCTTGCGCCGATAAACCTGCATCTTTTCTCCAACATCAGTAGGTGAACATATGTGTGAGTGTGAATGGGAGGTTGACTTGTAAAGTGTTTTCAATTAAACTATATAAATAATAGATTTTTTTTTCTCCCATATTAGTGTTTAGAAACACACACTAATTGCGTCATAGCAACTTGCAGCTAAATGCAGCGTAATATTGTGGATAAAACGCAATATGAGTTTCTCTCTTAAATTAGACAAATAATAGTATGGTTTGAAACGTCATTTTATTTGCGTCATGGAATTTTAGACTGTGAGCGCCATTAGTAGCCGTCTCCATTTGCCTGAGCAAAGACGGCTCGAAGGATGCATCCAGCAGCAATCATGTGTCACTGCATGCGCATGTGAACATGTGTGTGGAGGAGCAGAACCTATGAATAATGGATGTAGTCATGAACTGATGGCTGGGGAGATCAGGAGGGACAATGTAAACAAGAAATTGTTTCTAGTTCATTTGAGTGGCCGGCCGTGGGCCTCAGTCACAGGGGAGTGAGAGAAGCTCTGAAGCAGCCTGGCATGGGAAAATCCATCTGCTGGCTATATATACACACCAGTGATGTCAAACTGAGACCGAGACAGGCCGAGAGACCAAAGGGGGTTGGGGGTTGGCAGGAGGGACATGTGTTCATACATGCAAAGGGAGACGGGATGAAATGAGGGTCTATGGGTCTGAACATTAATAGACAGTCTGACCTTTTCTTAAATAAAAAGATGCAAATAATGATTTTCATGTTGGATTTTGTGCTCAACATCTCAAACAAAGACAGTGTTCTTTCAGTAATCAATAGTCTGCGCCGTGTGTGTAGAATTTCTATTTAAAAAGTGTATGTAGTTCATCTTCCTACCTTCTTATAATGAGGCAGAGGAACAGTGTTAATATTAGGATTGTACCAATTAACCGGGTACACAGGGGAGGCTTGGAAATAATGAGAGGGAGAGAGAGGCAGAGAGATAACACATGATACGTGAGGCAGGAGACGGTGAGAAATCTACAGGAGAGGGTCAAAGAGACTGG
>CAAKHB010001350.1:140445-155153 GCA_901007665.1 Aeoliscus strigatus
CTGTGTGAGTAAAGGTTATAATAATAATTTAAGAGGTGTGTGTGTGTGTGTGTGTGTGTGTGTGTGCGTGCTCAATGAAGCTTCAAACTCTTCAAAGCGCTTCACGTGATCACAATCATGTCGTGTCCTTGAATATGACAATGGCAGTGATGCACTCCCAGACTGTGTTGCGCAGACACTGGTGATTCTATGATCCAAAGGTTTTATATGAACGACGCTACATGCCAATCCATCACAGAGAAGACGGCTCACATTCACGCTTCATCTGCCCTACACGGCTACGACCCAGCATCCCTAATCCACTCATCTGGATGCATTATGCCTGTTGCGGTGAAGCAGCCTTCAGATCACGAGCTCCTCTTCAAATGCAGCAGTGAGAAAATCCACATCACTTAATCCCCCCGACGTCGCTGCGTTTATTTAACCGGCCAGTGAAGGTTTACTGTAAGAATATCTTACTCCGCTCTTTGCCAGCTAATAGCGAGTGTTAATCAATACTGCTGAAAGTGCTTTTAGTGCTCAGCATCACGCTCATTTGTCAAAATAAAAGCCGTTGAGCGCCCGAGGGACTAATCAAACAGAATGAAGCAACAGGGAAAGTCTCAGCTTGGTAAAAGGATTGAAACACTGAAACACTACGGGTTTACGGGTGTAAACACCTGTGCGGCACTTTTTAAGTGTTCTATTTTATCAGATTAGTCTGGATTATTAGTTTTTACATTTACAATTTAAAACTATATATATTTACTATTCAAATACAAAAAACCTTATCACGCCACTGTGACTGGCACTGGCATTTATTTTAAATTGTGATAGAATGAAATAACAGATTGAATCAAATGATTCTGCAGGTGAACTCACTTGATGTTTCTCTCAATGAGTCAACACGAGCATGAACAAGCAAATGACCGCAAACTAATGAGTGCTGAAAGATTAATGCTACAACTCCCCCCCCCCACACACACACACACACACACACACACACTCACACACAGGGATGAGATCATGATGGACAAACGTCGTTCTCCTAAGAGCAGTCCATCGCTCACTGCTTGTCGCTTAGCAACAGAGACCTGGCGGGCAGACAGTAGGTGTGTGAGACAGAGTGTGTGGGAGGGGAGGTTCGGAGGAGGGTGTGGAGAGGGACAGAAGCAGAGAAACAGGGAGAGAGAAGAGAGAAGGCAGACGGCCATAGATGACGCCTGATGGGTCAATACATCCAGGTGTGAGGAGTAATCCCAACGACATTATTCAACATCTGTATAAAGAGCTGAGAAAAAAACAGCACAAATATAACATTTCAAAATTTAAAAAAACATGTCCAGAGACCTTAAACAAATTTCAGTGGAACCTTCTCTGAATAAAGAATAAATGTCACTTCAGCATTTATCAATGTCTAATCGGCATATGGATTGTCATTGCCGAAAAATGTCTTGATGTGGCTTCACCGTGACCTCTGACCACCAAAGAAATTCAAGAAATTCACTAAACCCCCCCCCACACACACGCTGAAGTGTACGGTTCATTATTCGTTAATTAGATTGGATCAACGCTCTGATCAGAGAACGTCTTTAATCTGGTTTTCAAATTAGTGCGCACATAAATGCCAGGCATGTGTTGGACGATCATCCCGTCCACAGCGTTGCCCCTCCTCCCACCCAATGATCCAATCTCCAGCTCCATCTCATGCCCTCCTTGATATGGAACACTGCAAATGTGTAAAATGCCACTTGACAATGTGGAATTTTATGATTTATAGACTTCCACCTCTGCATGAGCACTTTAATTGCTAAACCCTGATCCTTTCTGCTGCCGCCCTGACCCTCCATCACTGTGTTTTAAACATATTTAACTTCCATCTGATTTTAGGCTTTAGCAGCTCTCTGGAGGCAGAATCCATGTGCTGATCGTTCACTGTTGACCGGGATCCAACATACAGTATTTCTGCATATCAGCAGATACAGGCGACTAATCTAAAATACATCCTCAAAGAAACACTCGTGACTTTGGCGAACTGCATCCTGGCTCCAACCCACACCTCAAATTGATCATCAGCGCAGACGCACAAACTCGACGACAACCAAATTTAATATTAAATTGTTCCCAGAAATAATTCAGCTGAGAGCTGATAGTTGGGAGTCCGATTTTAGTGGTTTTGTGCGATTCACCCACCAGGATGTCACTCTGTTTCTAAATAGTTTCCACAATCACACACCTTATTAACTCCTAAATGGAGCTAAACACTCGCACTGACAGCTGACTAATGCTCGTGTGCTCAAGAGCTCAGAACACAGTCGAGTGCAGAGGAAAACAGAATGATTCTGATCGTAACCCACAATTACACATTACTGGCTCAATGGGCCAAACTGCCGTACAACACCGGCTGTCCTACGATCAGTAATTTAAAACAGAGCAGGGAAAAAAATGAATCAGAAAAAACACGGTTCAATAATGCAAAATTAAAAGAATTTGTCTCAGAATGAAATAATGAAATGTGAAAAATCCCCCCAATAACATAAAAACAAGTCAAACTGGATATTTTCTATGTATTCTTAAATGATGTGCATTGTTTCTTTTGAGCACAAAGTCATCCATGAACTAATGTAGATATTCCAGTGTCCATGTGTGTATACATTTCCATAACAACTATGGATTTTCATGACCAAACATCCTCTGTCTAATTAATATATATCACCAAAAT
The DNA here is from genome assembly GCA_901007665.1 of Aeoliscus strigatus. NCBI lineage: Eukaryota > Metazoa > Chordata > Actinopteri > Syngnathiformes > Centriscidae > Aeoliscus > Aeoliscus strigatus. The sequence continues at coordinate 143,147 of CAAKHB010001350.1, forward strand.
TATTGACAAGCTGTGTGACTTCATACAAAATGGGTCAAAACCTTTTCTAGCTTTTCGTCCTGGTTGTTTAATGAACCCTGTTACGTGATAAAAAGGTGCAGCGAGTAGGCAGAGGAAGGGCGTTCTAATAATGCAGGTGGCAAAATACCAAAATATCATCACGTTATTTTTAGCCCAGCAGAGGGGGGGGTGGGGGAGTACTCCAAGTGCAACCTTGGTACACACTCAATCCTCTCAGCAACACATATATTCTCCAGCATTGGTCTAATGTCACCAAGCACAGCCCAGTCTCAAGGAAATGTCAATGACAAGGCAACTTCCACAACGTCCCTGTCAACATACACTCGGAGCAGCCAGTGTGTGTGTGTGTGTGTGTGGGGGGTCCTCCTGAGCCCTGCACACCCAACACATGCTGCTCCAATCTGGATGCAAATGATCACGTCTCCAGCTGCCAGTTTATGAAATCCATTGCTGGGGATATTTCCACTATCGTAAATCACGACTGCGTGTCTGTCAGCTGATCGATCGAGCACAGCTGTGGCACCAACGACCAAGAAAAGTAACAGGAGAAACTGTCTTGACCAACTTGCTGATGGAAAATATCCAAGGCACCATAATGGACCCAACTGACAGCGCTCTAATTCGATCACGTGTGTTGCAGTCGCAGCTAAGCCGCCCCCAAATACCCCGTCTATTTTAAACACCGCTCAACAATGACAGACCAAGAAGACTCCAGTATGCCTGAAAAAACATTACGCAAAAGGAGAGAAACCAAACACCCTCTCTGTCTACAATGTGTAAATATGTGTGTGTGTGTGTGTGTGTGTGTGTGTACTGTAGGATACATGCCTCTGCTCAAGTCTTTTTCCTGCTGGTCCTATTATAGCAGGGAATGGCACAAACTGACAGAGATGATGTGTGAGCGCCATCACATGATGCTCCGCAGAGACATAGAACACAGTTACACTCGACATGGTTTATCTCCAAGTCTGTGCTTAAACACAGCAAACCCCCCCCAAGAACTACATTAGGAGAGTGAGCGGATATTTCCCAACTGGTCCATTTGTCGGATGTAGATCGACGATGACATCACTTTGATGGCGGACATTGCTGATAATTTCATTCATCCCGTGAAGGCGCTGGCGTACAAAAAATGGCAACTGATTGGACGTTTGAGTGGAAGGAAATAAAAGTCATTTCTTCTCTTAATCAGAGCCCGCTGGTGCCCTACAGCTGTTGTTTACTATCAGAGTGGGATTCACTGGGTAGTTCTGGGAGACGGATGCTCGTTCCCGGAACGCCTGAGTTTTTTAAGACAATTTCCTGCACAGTGTCGAGCTCGTGGGGACAAATGACTTTTCCTCCTCTGCTCTCTAGCGATGAGACTAAACAGACAAAAGGTCAAAGGAAACGTAGATGCTTTTCTCATCTGGCAGGTAAATATTGTGACAAAAACACTGTAATCGTGTTATGAGATGTATGTCAGGAAGCACGCACAGGGGTCGGGGGGTGGGGGGGGGGTTCGTTATTCATTCATGAATATCAGGGTAAAGAAAGCCACCTCGCAGCTCGGCCCCATCAATAATGCAGCTCCAGTATCTGTGTCCGTGTAACAAACGACACACTGCCTCTCCATTATTCATGAGGGATTCCACCTGTAGCACCTCAGCTGAGCGATACGCCTCCCCCAGGAACGTTTCCAGGAGCAGTACGCGGGTCATTACGCGCAGCGTTAGTGGCATGATGTTCAACGGAGCTTAAACACTTTGGAGCTGTGCAGATAAGATGGAGTATATAATAAGGAGGAGAACTGCATTGTACCACGCAGCCCAACTGTCAGAGACACAGAGCAGTTTTTACAGTTACTGCCTGATAAAACCGCAGGCGCATTCCAATCTATTCCAGACAATGATCACAATGGAAGAAGAAAAAATATTGTTTTTTGTTTGTTTGTTTACATTAAGCCTTTTTCTCTTTCTCTTTCTTTTTCTTTCTAGGGAACAAACATGTACACACACATACTGTATCAGTGCATAGAGGTAGAAGACCGGTACTTTCTCCTGGAGCATGTCGGCCATCAGACATGTCATTTCTTTCACTCAGAGCAGACTTCTGCAGCTCACTGAACGGCAAACTAAGACATCACCGAGGCTTTGTGACAGCGAAACTACAACATTTGAACATAAAAAAATGAGTACGTCTAATTTCCTCACTTTGAGGTGCCACGTACAAGCAAGGCACGTCCGGTGTCGTATGCACAGCCGAAATGTCACACTGCTAATGCTTTTAATGGAGTGTGTGTGTGTGTGTGTGTGTGTGTGTGTGTGTGTGTGTGTGTGTGTGTGTGTGTGTGTGTGTGTGAATTAAAACAGCAGGGCCAACGCTGGCTCTGAGACAGCAGTAAATCACATTATGCGCTGCGATCTCTATATATCTCAGCCATTCTTCTCGTTGGCCTTTCAGAGCCACTGTTTTTCACACATCACAGGATACTGCTGATGGATTTATTATTTAAGTCTGGGCTAATTAAATGTTTCCCTGTGCCTGTAACACACAACTCCTCTCTCCTGGTATCGATGCATTACAAATAATATCAAGAAGGACGAACAAGACGGAAAAATATGTTTTTCTTTTATTGTAAAAAGACACGTTCTGACTTTGTTATATCCGCCTGCTATGAAGTTTTAGCTCTCTCCGAACGAGCTGCTTTGATCGACGGCCAGCGTGGCGGTGACGGTCAGAGGCTGCGTGTCGGAGAAATTACAGAGCAGCCATGTTAGCGGGCCAGTACTCGTCCCCCAGGAGCCAGACGGCGGCGCAGCTTGCTAAGGTAGAGTTTCACCTGAAAAAGCAACCCGCCTCTGTTCTTTCGCGGGCTGTCATATGAGAACATGCAGACGGCTAATTTCTCCCGTGACCCTCGTCACCTCTGATCCTGCCCCCCCCCCCAGTCGAGACGGGTGAAAGGTTCCTACTTTGGTCACACCCATGTCACCGTTTTCCATTTCTGATGGCCGGAGCAGAGGTCAGCTCCGTAAAGGGAAAGAGCACATCACCTTGGATTAAAGGGCCAACGAACGTTCACGTTATTTATCAATTGACAGCCACCAACTGTCGCCCCTCCGCCATCGTTTCCACCTTCAGCCTGTCTCATTCAGAGTGATTCCCAGTGTTTCTGCTACGTTCCACATGTCATCTGTGATATCGCTTCTGTTGTGTTTATACGCTGCAGGGTGAAGGGCCAAGGCTTTCGCAGGCGTGAGCCGGTCGTGCCGGCATCCACATTCAGCGACAGCACGGCTTCTCATGAGCAACGCAAGGGAGATGTGAAGGACACTGACAGATGAGGAAGGGAGAGTAATGGCCAATCGATAGAATGAGAAGGGAAGACACCAAGGGAAAGTCAACATGGTGAGGTGGAATACACAGCCAAACAAGGTGGTCCGAATGGAGTGATGTGATGTAAATATAGGGTTCAGTAGAGCTGCAGATGAACTCTCCTACTTCCTTGATTCCATCCGTCCGTTTGGACCATTGCAATCACTCTCTGACACTTTAATTACTGAGTGAAGGAGAAAAATAAAGCTCTCAGGTAAATTGCTGATTGTTCCCAGAAATGCACAAAATGAGCAACAATGTCAGACGTGTCAGCTTTGTGGAAGCTGATTAATCATGTTCGGGAACACACTGTGATGAGAGATCGACAGGAAGTCATGTGTGTAATCCAGCTCACCTGCTCTACTTTGGTCTCTGCACAGAATTACGTTTTCTTGAGTTCAGCCCACAAAAAATGTTCCTTCAATGGTTAATGGTTTCAGTTTTCATTATTTCTTATTTTTGACAGCAAGATGAAGGTTTGTGTGAGTGTGATTTGGGTTGTGTGGAATATTGACATTAGTTTTATAAGACAACTGCCATTTTAAAACTAACATTGCAGTTACCATGGTTACAGCGTCTGCAAGGAAAAAACAGAGCTGGACGCTCCACTGTCCCGCCTCTTTTAGGAGCGTCCACATTCCAACCCTAAAACGGCAGCAGACGACTACATCAGAGACTGCCGACACCGCTTCCAACCAGACACATAAACACACTTATAATTTATCAGCAGGGACAGTCTTCAAAGAATGATCCCGTCCCTGAACAGTCAGGACTAATTGTGTGTGTAAACCTGCCTCCTCCACATCTTGTCAGTAAACAGAATAAGACCTGAGCAGGAACGACGTAATGTGCAGACGTAACTGCACTCGGCGGCGTGTCTCTGAGTATTAACGCTGCTTTTCACGACTCAATTAAAAGTCTGTGTGGGACTGTTGTCTTAGTCCCACTCGTGCCCACTCACACAAGATTTCCGACCATTACTGCCTGTTGGCGCAGATGTGCCAACCCACTCCTGCCTGCTCTCCAGAGTTTGACCACTCCTGCTTGCACAAATGTTTTGAAAATCCCGTCCACGAGGACCAATAAGACGCACAAGCCCATTTGTTGACCACGGCGTCTTCACAGACTCAGCTGTTTATCAAACCGCCATTAGAGGACAGAAAATGAAGCGTCTGTGTTCTACACTGACTTTCAGCTAAAAAGAAATGATCCTGTGTTGAAAAATATTGAGGACTGATTATTAAAAACAACAGATGTAACAGCGAATGCAGTTTTTGGAATAGCAGCGGGGAAAGGTTCCTCATTTATACGCCATGATTCGAGGGTCGTAAAAACCGATGACCTCTCTAATGAGAGTGCTGGAACGCTGTCAAAGACTCAAAACTTTTTCTACAGTCGCCACAAAACAGATCAGGCATACATGAAAGATGCATTCACCCTGAACAAGACCTGACAGGCGCAAGGGAAAAGGAATTAATGTCAAGGGATTTTTTTTATACTTTTCGTATTTATGAGCCGCTGCTGCTGCTGAATGGCCGCGGGGGCTGGATACAGAAAAGAATCTCTTGTGTCTATATCACTTTGGTCCAGTAATTTCTGTTAGTATGATTATTTATGAAATGACATTAATTCCTTGCTTCTGTGCTCCCTGAAGAATGAACCCTGTCGATTCTGAAAACTTGTGAGTTGCCCCCCCAATGGCACCCCTTGGGCCAATGTGTCAACTCTGCAAACAACGTAATAACGTAATATGCTAATGTGCCTAATCTAATAAGCAGATTGTCATGAGATCTACTGAGCAAAATGGTCCCAAGGGGCGAAACCCGCTTCTCTCGCACCATCTCTGCAACAAACTTTTTTAGCCCCACTGCAGGCGAACCTCCAAGACTGGTGCAAAAGTCATTTGCACAATTTTGTCACTTTTATCAGTCATATGTAGATTAACACAGTGTTGCTGTGAAATGTACAGAAAACAGCAATGAGAGTGAAAGTGAAATACTGAATCAAATTAAACATGCCACTAAATGAATCAGTCTCACATTGATTTGTAGTTTCTATACAAGTCAGAGTAATTCTTTACTGATGTGTAAACAATTTGGAAAGTACTGCACTACTTGCTACATGCATCTTGTAATGCAGTAGATTTCAGTGAAACTAGTAACATAGCGAGTGGCTGCAAAGGAAAGAGTTTCTTCCTGTCCTGTCATCTGTCAACAATGTGTTCATGTTCTCCACCACTGTCGTGACTCCGATACTGACAAATCCCAAGCTAGTTCCTAAATGCTGGGTAAATGCTGACTCAGGTTTCTGGGCTGGTCACTTTAAAAGTGCAAGACAAAGCATTTAGGGCATGAAAGAGCCGCCATTCACCTTATCACAAGTCAGTGTCATGAAAATGATTGCTAAGCTTTTATTTCAAGGTCAGAAGTTGACGAAAAGAGCTTTAGGTGTACTTTAATATCTCGTTTTAAATGGAAATGTCCTATCCACTCGACGGCAGGTTGTTCATACGACATATGACATGAGATGACTGATAACCACTGTCACACAGCAAACAGCTCCAGAGACCCTCATGCGACCGACTGTTCCGTTCGGCTCCCTTCCTGAGCTCTCCATGGTGCTGAACATCATGCGCTGTGGAGAAGAGCTGAGGCCACGTCGCCATTACAACTTGCCACAACGGCTGCGTGAAAACAAGCCCGGTGGATTCCACTTCAGCTAAGCATCAGACACAAGGTTACGCCGACCGATTAATACGGACTGATCCCTGATTTTACACCTTAACATCATGGAGCATCACGCAGTACAACACAGACGTGATATATGAGTGCTCAGACATCATTCATCAACATTCTACTTCTCTCACACACACACACACACACACACTGAGCCTGGTTTTCATCATTAATTATGTCTTCAGCAACATTGTGAGCTTTGAGCTCAGAACAGAAAAAGGAAAGTCATGATGACATTAGCATTAACCACTGGTCTGAAACGTAAAGCCTGAACTTTAAACCAATACAATATCGCAACATTTTTTTGAATTTTAGACAAAATACTACAATGTCAGTTTAAAGACATCACATTTTTACTTACCACAGCCTAAAACTTCAAACACAGGCACATCAGTAGGCACATCAGTGGTCGAAATGGCATTCGGTCACGCAACATCACAAAATAAAAATCTAACATTTCTTAGAATCAGTGTCTCGTGAAGTTTGATCCATAATTGTCACGGTGACGTTTGAGTACATAAACATCAATACAAACCTGGACATACATGGGTGTGTACATGTATGCACAGAACTACTGAAGAGAAAGGAAGGAATGTGTTGTCAGGCACAAAAAACTGCAAATTACAAACAATCTGATGAGAGGAGAACACACAATGAGACATCTGGTACGGCTATAAAAAGCAGCCTCATAACAGCTCCGTCATCACAGGCCATTATCTATGTAACGCCAATGAGACATGTACGGTCAACTGTGTAATATATGATATGCTTTGTTAAGAAACAAATAAATCAACGCAAACTGAATCACCAGTGAACAACTGAAAAAGAATGAAAACTGCCTCCGTTCATGTAAATGATCCGGATCCATCCACAGACTGCAACCTAACACTCTATGAACTAGTGACCAATTAGAGAGCGTTGCCCCATCTCAGAGGTACTGGCTGTCAGCGTGGCAGCTCATCCATCTCTAATGAGGAATCCAGCGACGAACATGCATCATCTTTACATGATGTGCACACATGCGATCGTTTGGAGCTCGACATGACGAGGATCGGCTTACGAGGCTCACGTCGCTCTGAAACAGGTCTACCGTTCCCTGTTGGTGTCCAGAACGATTTCACGGTGTTCAGAAGAAATGCCAAAGCAGCAGACACATCCTAAGCGAGACGGGACCTTCCGGGATTTCCCGTTGGCGAGCATCAAAAGGCTTGTAACTGACAGCTGGGTTAGTTATTCCACGCAACCATTCTGGAAAATGTCAGAAGAAGTTAAGAGGTAAAAATCACTGAACGGTCGACGCCCTCACTGTGAGTGCAGGTGTGAGGTGTCCTTCGCTGTCATACCTTCAGACTCATTTGCATATGCTGCTCTTAACCATAGGACCAGTGGAACTACAAACAAGTAGTTCCTCTCTTTCTGGTGACTTTCTCACCTTTGCCGCCAAGCAAAGCTAAAACCTGCATGTTCTACAGCTGCAGGAGCTCAACCAGAATGCCATAGTGACAGGAAATCTTCGCCATTAAGACAAGGAGGACGATTCCTGACACCGAAAACAAGCCTGCAGAGCTCTCAGCCAGCAGCGGCAAGTCGTGTGCAAGCGAGGAAGCAGCAGATCGGTCCAAGAGGAGATCATTTGGACTACGGCAAGCTCATTCTTCTGGTCACTTCCGCAAAAAATCTAAACAAATTTAGAGCTTTCACCATATGGCCGCCATCTTCTTTCTTAGTGGGCAGACACGAGGGTCCCTTTGATATGACACTCCGGCATGTTCCCTTGAATGGTTTGAAATGAACAATTTGTGTTGTGTCTGAGCTGTGAAGCAGCTGCGGGCCGGGTGAGAAAATGACCGTCGGTCTATTTGACTCCTTCTCCTGGGGGTTACCTGAGACAAGGTGAGAACGAGGACATCCCTGGTGTGTGGGGGGGTACATTCTCACACTTTCTTAACCTTGTCTGAGAGCGACAGACTAGTCTGTAGGTTCAGCCTCACACTGTCACGTACGAGTCTAAACAAGCAGCAGATGTTTTGAAGGTCATCGTCACGTCCTCCGCACATCCCCTTCGTCTCCATCTTTCTCTGTGCAGCCGCTCTTATCACTGGCTTTCCTAATCGCTGAGGGCGGTCAGCAGGCTGAGTGGGGGGAAACGCAGGGGGGAAGATGGATTCATTTCTCACAAAAAACATGAACACATTCATGGGGCATCTGGAGGGAAATGAAGCTTCAGCTGAAGGACAAGTCAAAGAGCGTTAACATCTCCTGGAACAACTTCAACGGACTCAGACCAGGATGCTCTTGTTGAAACACCACAACAAAAACGTCCAATAGAATTTCAAAGTTACATCAGCTTGTCCCTCGAGACCAGCGTTTAATTTCTACAGTCTTGCTTTCAGGAGAGAAGCCGGCCTACACACACACTTCTGATGTTAAGCTGGAGAATTAGGGACAGCTGAGGAGGAAACGTGGTTGACTAGGAACCACCAGCCAGGCTATCTCCCTCCTGCAGGGCTGCCCTGCCGGCTGAGCCCACCACAGCTCCAGCAGAAGATCAATATGGGGGGTTTCTGTTTTTATTTTGTTGTTGTTTTTTTACAGCCAGTGTGACAAGGAGAGGATCGGGTGGCTTCGACCCAGTCGTACTATTCCAAATCAAGGGAATGTCGGTCCCGCACTCCTCCCCCTAGTGGAGCCAGGTATACCCTTCCTGTCTGACCTTCAACCCTTGAATGCTTCATGGGTGTGAATGTCCTTTTAATAGCCCAGTGACTGGTCAAAGAAGACATAACGGCATGACAGCAAGGGTTCTGGGGGTGTGTGTGTGTGGGGGGGGTGGGGGGGGCTCTGTGTCTGCCTCATGATATACATAGTCCGGCTTGATATATGGCCTCTGCTTGTCGGTGGATTAACATACATCAGCGTGGCACACTAAAGTTGTCCCTAGATGGCCATCAAATCAGGTTCGCAGAATTAGGGATTAGGGCCTGGAAAAGTCTGGATCCCCCCCGATGAATAACTCATGAGTCACACATTCCAGTGTGAGAAACCACAGTTTGTCCATGGAAGGTCAAAGTTAAAAAAAAAAAAAAACGCTAACACACATTTGCTAACACACCAGATGAATAGAACAAAATGAAATCATTTTGGGAAGCGGTTTGGGCAAAACAATTTTACGCTATCACGTTCCAGTGAATGATCAGCTATGATCAACTGTTCAACGTGACGGACTGTTTACGGCGTAAACATCCTGCTACCGTCCTGGTAAGAGGTGCGGGGGACCAGCGTGCAGGCTGTGGGTGGAAACTGGTCACGCGTTGCCCTGGGACAGCTTTGAGGCATGCTCGCTCCCAGCAAGTGTCAACAACACATGACAAGACACATGCAACTCAACCCCTGAACACAAGAAGGCCGTCTGCAGCGCACATTCCCGAGATGGCATGAAGAAGTGCAGGCGTGCCATGCTTCTATAGGAGAGTCCACCCAGTACCGAGGTCCTGTTTGAGGGTTGGCGTAGGCCGAGCTGGGCCAACTTAGACCGAGGTTAGTGAGAGCGACAGCTGATCGCGGGGTGTGTGCTCGCTGCTGCTTGAACAAAACACAACTGGTCTGTTGCCAAGCACAAGGGAATATACAGGCGCACACCAGTTCCTCTCTGCAGGCACCTCTGCCATCCACGTGCACACGATACGGTGAGGTGGGTTTCAAACTTGACGAGCCTCATCACTCCTTTTACCAGTTCGTCCAATCAACGCATCTTTTGCTATTAAATCAGTTGCTATTCACCCTAAATTGAAATCTAGTACAGTGTTGAATACATCATGACCCTGGCTAACTGCAGACTGAGTGCTGGTCCCCGACGCGCCTCTGTGTTGGGTCTGTGCGTGGAACTAATACGCAGCACATCAAAATCTCATTAGATGCGATGAATCTTTAATGATCCACGTTTGCCATCGGGACACTTGTGGTGTGACGGTAAACAAACATTTGAGCACGATACAAAGGCTCAAGCCAACAAAAATAAGGAATAAGGATTTTGATTGTGCGATATGTTGTTGTAGGCGCCCTTTTTTTTTCTCCTTGCACTGCCCTGAATGTTGGGAAAGAAGCTTGATTCCAAAAAGTCAGTTGTCATGGCAACAAATGACACAGCAAAAGGAAGAAAGGAGGTGAAATGTGTCACAGGTGAAATGATCCTATCCCAATGATACTACGGTAATTCAGTCCAAAACTGTACTTTTCCCTGTCTGCTGTTCTTTAACTTTAAATGCAGCTACAACTGGGGGGTGTAGAACCAAAAAAAGATGTCAGCACAACTCACATCATGAAACACACAGACGTCAGAGAAACGAAATTACAAAGCAAAATGTCATCTGGATTAGACAAAGCTAAATGTCAAGAGTAGATTGTACAGGCACAGGAGGTAAACGGCTCCATCACCGTCCTGACAGGAACAATCAGACAACCCTGACGCTGTAAGCGCACGTAAACACTCCACGCTGCACCTCAGGGATGAGGGGGCGGTCGAAGGTGCTCCGTACAGTAGCTGCATCAGCTGCTCTGATGCTCCGCTGTGTCTTTACTCTGTCCTCGTTTAATCCTCCTCCTGCCCGAGATCGACCCGAAGACGGAACTGGTCCTGATGCTGTTTTACACCCCGCCCCCCTCTCCCCAAAACACACATTTTAAATACACACCTAATGTCAGCTAAGATCAGCACCCAGCTGACGTGCAACCACAAAACGTCCAACTGATGCAGATTGTTTCCGACGGCTTCATCCTAAATGACTTTTCACAACAGAGGAGCACAAACTCCTGAACCTGCAAGAAGCTGATGGTGCGTTACAGAGATTTAAAAACTAGATTCATGTCGACGTTTTTGTTGCTGGGTGTGAATCATGCTGAGTTATCGCATCAACACAGAACTAGTAGTTTACTACAAGGACAGAAGGTGTCATACTTTAGATATAAATGAACTGAACTTATTACATATGAAAATAGAACTGGTGAGTTACATTCATTGTTATCGTCAGTAGCTTTAACGTGCATTGTCGTGTTGGACTCTGCACAAAGGAACATCAATAATACAATATATATATATATTGAAAATACTTTTACATCAGGTTGAACAAAAACCTTAAAATCCATCAGTGACTTGTCAAACTGTTAACAAACAAAAGACCTTTGTCCACATCATCAAATGTATTTCCTTCCTTATGGCGCCTCACATTTGGTGTTTGTCCTATATCACCCATTTATCCTCACACTCACCAAAGGCAGCCATGGCGATACGACTGTATACATGAGAGGACAACAGGTGCTGTTTGCATTGTTTCAAGAAAAAAGGAAAAAGGTTTTTTTTTTCCCTAATCCTTATTTTAAACATCAAAATTGGAAGTTTTCCAGTCGGCACGTAAGGTTGACTGGTTAGTAAGAACCGACCGGACCGAAGGACGTCGGTGCCGTTCATATCAGAAAAAGACAGGTGCCACGAATGCAAAGCCTCTATTCTCCTCCTCTATACTCCACGCATCCCCACCAACAGAGGCGTCATACGAGAACTTCTGGAGGTGGCATGACGCAGAGTTGATAACTGGACCATTAGATAACCATCTGGCAGTGGAGCCACACAACACAGAACAGAACAGCACCGAGAGAATCTCTACAACCAAACCATAGGAGAGAGAATTATATGCTAATGAGCTTTGCGGCACAGCGGCGGCTTCCTCCGCTTCAATTTCGCTGAGTGGCTGCGTTCACATGTCTGTCACTCATGCATATGCACTGACGCTGTCTTCAGTGAGTCTTTCCCTCAGTGGGAAACCCCCCTTTATTTAGGATGTGCAAAGTCTGGAGCTGCACGTCAAAAAAAGAGAATTAAATACTGTCGCTCCTCCTCG
>CAAKHB010001351.1:0-21025 GCA_901007665.1 Aeoliscus strigatus
ATGTTTGCAGATGACATTGTGATCTGTAGTGAGAGTAGGCAGCAGTTGGAAGAGAACCTAGAAAGGTGGAGGTTTGCTCTAGAGAGAAGAGGAATGAAGGTCAGTCGTAGCAAGACAGAGTATATGTGCATAAATGAAAGGGAGACCAGTGGAAAAGTGAGGTTACAGGGAGCAGAGGTGGTGAAGGTGCAGGAGTTTAAGTACTTAGGATCAACAGTGCAGAGTAGTGGAGACTGTGGAAGAGAAGTGAAGAATAGGGTGCAGGCAGGGTGGAACAGCTGGCGAAAAGTGTCAGGAGGGATTTGTGATAGAAGAGTCTCAGCTAAGGTGAAGGGAAAGGTTTACAGGACTGTGGTTAGACCAGCTATGATGTATGGTTTAGAGACACTAGGGATAGGCAGAAGACAGGAGGCAGAGCTGGAGGTGGCAGAGTTAAAGATGCTGAGATTCTCTTTAGATGCAGTGAGGGAGGACATGGAGGTAGTTGGAGTCCGAGTAGAGGATACAGAGAACAGGGAAAGATGGAAATCAATGATTCGCTGTGGCAACCCCTGAAGAGGGACAAAGCCGAAAGAAGAAGAAGAAGAAGAAGATTGTGACATACTGTATTAGGTGCTATGTTGTACCATACTATATTGTGTGTGTGTGCGTGTGTGTCTGTCCCCCAGGGACAGCATTTGCCATGTATATGCTACATATATTCACTGATTCTGATCCAGGTCTACATTCATTCTTGCCAGCAGGAGGCATCCTGCAGCCACCAGAGCTGCAGGTGAGTTCATTGCTGCTGATTGGCGGTTTTGAAGTTTCTGGGCTGATCTGTGAGCTCAGGTTCACTGTGGTACGACAGACACTTTGGACACTGAAAGACGTTTGTTTTCAACACCATCAGTTTGGACCGGAAGTGCACCACACGCAGCATTTGGGCACCAGAACCACTGGGGAACCAGCAGCACCAGGGGACCAGAGCCAGAGGGAACCAATAATCAGAAAACCGTATGTCGACTCGCAGAGTGCTGGTGTTTGTGAAAATGAGAAATATTTTCTGTGTGTATGTGTGAGAGAGAAAGATTGGTGAAGGAAATGAGGACACACTGAGACAAACACAGGTATTATTGTCAGTCTTTACTTCTGCTCCATCCTCAGTTCTTTCCATCCATGTAAATATTAGCTGGACACAGAAAAGCTGACACACATTAGTTTTGTGTCAGCCTATCACTGAAGGACTTCAACATCCATTTGTTCATGTTGATGAATCCATGCATGTGTTCATTCCCCTGTAGAAATGTGATAGCAAAGTACTGACAAACTCTGGTGTCACTGTGAATTTGTTCCTGACTCTTTTCTTTTCTCACTTTGGGGAGGGCCTTGTACTTGGATCCTTGCTTTCTCACCTCACCAATATTTCCTGTTACAGACTGAAGGATCTCCACATAAATCACATCAAGTTACCATCAATTTTCACATTCCACATGTCAAACACAAATATGGTTCGGGTTAGGTAAAGTGTCAACGTCAACGACCGTGTCTGACTAGTTGTAAAAGCCAGTGCTGGCGCTGATAGTAATCACTGGGGATTTAAAGGAGAAATCACATGTGAGGTTACCCAGCACTGGAACTGTCATGTTGTTCTGAATGTCGGCTGCTCTTCCGTCACTCAGGTTCTCTGGAATGTGAACGAGCAGTACCTCCGTTGTTGGCAGCATGAGCGTATTTGAAGGCTCCAAGAAATCCAATGATGCAACCTTCAAAATCAGTTTACTAATCTCTTTGGGAACAAAGTAGCCAATGGCCGGCATCTCTGTTGTGAGAGAAGAAACCTCGATATTCAGTGATGGTGTCTTATGTCCAAGGACAGTCAAGATTGTTGGTGACAGACGCGTTGAAGCGTTAGTGTTGTGTTTATTGTACTGTGACTTTTCCTGGTTGAGTGATTGTTGTAGAAGGGCAACTGCTTTGTCTCTCCATTGTTGGAATGTAGCTCGGAGGATGCTAGCAGTGTCACTGAATGCAGCAGAGACCGGCTCCAGAGGTAACTCCATCTTGTGTCTATCAGGGTACTTGTAGTAATGAATCTTTAATATCATGTCAAACGACTGCCGCGGAGTGGTGAGCAAGGATTTGAATCCAGTATGTTCCCACAGAGAAAGGTCTCTAACTTCAGGGGTTCTGATGTCCAGATAAGGTACAGTCATCTCTGGGACTGACAGAGGGACAGTCAGAAAGTCCAGGTTGGCGTGTCCATTAGCTGATGAATCGAACATGACGGCCATCTTGTTGTTGTCTATCGTCACATTGTGATTGTAGTTGTATTGATTAAATCCAGCCAAAATGAACCAACTTGTCCGCTGCCGCTGGGAGTTTAGGACGACATCGTAGTCGTGCTGGACATCCACCTTACCGGTCAGCTTCAAGGGCAAGAACATTCTGACATTGACTTTATTTTTTATTTCAAGCACAATTTCACCGGGATGAGCCAGAAACTCCACAGAGTTGGACAGGAATCCAGTCGTTGTTCCGGCAAGTTCTGCATCATGATAGGCTCTCAGTGCCACTTTTCGCCCCCCCATACGAGCCTCTCCACTGAGGCACACACTTTGTTTTACCAGTGGAGCCTCGGTTTCAAATCTTGCCTCCACAGCAATGTTTCTCAGGCTCACTGACTCAGCTTTCAACATTTGCTTCAGTTTAAGCGACTTGCACTCTGTTTCTGCTCCAAAAGCTATCTTGGCAGTGCCAAAATCTATTTTGAACTCCACATTGCTTTTGTGTGCACCTTCATTAGTGTGCTGATGAACGGACCACTTGGTACTGGCCGTGGTGTTCCCACTCACAGTAATTCTACTGCATTGCACGGTGGCTGCTACATCCTGTTTGATTGACGCCTGACTTAAAACGTCCATTGACGGAATGTCAAAGCTGTGGCTGTAGGCTGTGTGAATGTTTGCAGAGATGCCCCTGTTCCATGTGGCTGCCATGTTGTTCACTAAATACACTGCATAAGACTGAGTTGTATTTACAGGGAAGTTAGCTGATGAATCCTTTTGGACAAGGGCTGCTTCATGATCCAAGGAGAATGCCACATGTGACATTTTCACAGTCTCTGTGAAATGTGACATCTCCAGCTGAGCTGTAGCTTCAAAGGTGTATTCGAGCAGTTTGATGGGCGATAGGACATAAGAAGTCAAAGTGGCCATAAACCGTGGGTGTGTTGGGGTCACAGTTAAATTCTCAATCATCCCCACAGTTACAAGTGTGTACAGTGGTGAGTTCACTTTAAGTCCTCCCTGGAGTTTGCCAAAAACCGGGATACAAATGTCATCAGGAACCCGAGGCAAACTCATGGCTGGCATCTGAAACGTGGTCATTTCAAAGTCCTTTAGTTTTAATTTGGGAATGCCGACAGCTGGAATTCTGATTTCTGAAAGGATTACTTTTGGGAAGGTGATGTCTGGAAGTGTGAACAGGTACAGGACTTTCAAGTCTCCAAAAATGTCTTGCGGGTCAATGGTTTGGATCTCCAAACCTCTGATGTCATCAATGATAGCGACGATGCTGGCTCTGATCTCATCAAACGCTATTGTGATGGCGGGAATTGTGATACAGCCGAGAACTGTGAACTGTGGAAGTGAAAGTTCCGCTGGAATGTCGATGTGCTGCAGTTTGTTCAGACTGACTGTGAATGTAGGAATGACGAGGTCAGTGAGTGGAAGTGTAAAACTGGGCACATTAACATCAGCTCTCTTAAGCGCTTCTAGAACACCATTAACAACATCTCTGATCCGGTTGAACATCTCATTGTCTTTCAGCACTTGGCTGATCTTGGCCAACAGCAGGTTGATCTTTACAGAGATGAAGGTAACTGTGTTTCTGTAGGAGTCACACGCTCTTTGGAGGTGAATGTGCATTTCCTCTCTGATGTCCATACCAAGGACTCTTTGTCTGATGTCACTGAGGATATCCATCACTTTCATCTTTATGTCACTGTAAAACGTAGTGTCAATGACACCTTTCAGTCTCCTCAGAGCGTCGGCCACCGTCGTGTTTTTCAGTTGGTCCACGTACTGGAAAATGGCATTTTGGATCTCTCTGATAAAATGTCTGACAACCTCCAGTTTCTGTACAAGTTCTAATATCTGGATCTGCTCATTGATGTATTTTGTTAGTTTGGCAACTCTTCTATTGGTCTCATCAACAAACACATTATAGTCAAAGTCTTTCATGGACTTGAACACTGAAGATACATGATTGTTCATTGCTTCAGTGATTTCCTGTATGTCGACCACTCTGAGCCGATCGGTCGCACTTTGCAGAAACTCAGTTATTGTGTCATTAACAAACTCTAAGTTGATGGACTTGAGCACATTGACTGCTGACTGCACCATCTGCTCTAGCTTCAGTTCTTTGATGAGAAGAACCAGTTGATTCATCAACCCCTTCAGTTTATCGTCCAGGGTGTATTTACAGATCAGATCCCTGAAGTAGAAGTACACTGCATTGAGTTTGTACGCCACTTCATATTCATCCATCCAGTTGATTAGAACGTCATTCATCGACTCGATCACTTGAGCGATCTTTGAGGAGGGGATGTCGTACAAAAGCTGCTCGATGTTATGACTGATTTTTGATGGAATGAAACCAGACAAGTATTTGAAGAACGTTCTCAAGTCTAATTGATCTATTGCTTGTTTCACTTCAGATAGTGTGTCTTTGACTTTCTCCAAGAATCCATATTTAAAGTCCAACCCTTGCAGCCATGCAGCGCTACCATCTGCCAGGATGGTATGGAAGTCAATCCGTCCGATTACGTCCTCGATGATCTCCAGTGCTTTGACGAGTGACGCCTTGATTACAAACTTCTCATTCAAGGTGTGCAATTGATTTCCTATCTGGATTAGGACATTTTCTACCTTGTCATTCAGAAGTCCTGCCTCCACATAGCATCTTACAGTCACAATCATGTGTCTGACGTCCATTGCTCTCTTCTCCACGTACTCTCTCAAGTTGTTAATTGCCAGCTCCAAGTCATCCGATGTCACTGAGAACTCAGCAATTAAATAATCAACCTTTGCTTTCATATCATTTATCCTGTTTTCCAGATCCAAGTGTTGCATGAAGACGCTCACATTCTTTTGAACTTGATCTAACTTATCTCTGAGTTCTGTTACCAGTTGTTGAATTTTGAGACTGCGGATGAACTGCTGGAGTGTTTCTAAGGTGTAGAGGCACACGTTCTTTGCCTGTTTGAAAACCCCGGAAAAGGGAGTTTGAAGGATGTGACAGCTACTATTCTTGTCGTATTTGAGGAACCCAAATATACTAACCTCTTTGATTTGTGATGCTGATCTCTGGCCTTTGCTCAGCATGTTGAAAATATCTGAAAAAATGTCCCCTGAGAACTCCAATCCAGTCTTCCCTGGGTCATTGTACGCACTGACGGTGTGGTTATAGACATGCTCGTTCAGTGTAGACTTCATGGTCCACATTAGAGATTGGTATCCCGGTTTTAAGAGGCCTTCTAATCGGTTATTCAAATAAGTAGATGAATTTTGATGTGTGGTCAATAATCGACTGTCATGCAAGTATCCAAGAACAAGAGGCTCTGCTTTGACCAGCAGCTGACTATAAACCCGTCCAAAATGCTTCCCATGCAAGTTGATTTCGCCATCTCCGCTGATGAATGCATCAACAGTGAGCCTGAAGGGCAGCACAACTGAGCGAACGTTGCTATCAAGATGGAAAGACTGAGAATCTATTTGTGCGATACAGGACGACTCGGAAGAAGGTCCCGCAAACTCTAGTTGACACTGGTGACTAAAGTGGGCATCCATCACATTTCCAGATGTGCTGTGTTTCATCATCACAGCCATATCACCGTATTTGATTTGATAGAAGTGTTTAACTGTGTGCTCTCTGTATGTTCCCTCGGTCCTTCCACTCAGGTCCACTGTGAGCGGCTCCAGTTTCATGTGAGCTTTACTGTTCAAGGCAGCACTGTACAGTCGTAGCTCATTCTCCAAGTCTAATGACACAACAAATGGCTTCATATCAAGCTTGGTGTAGTGCTTGTAGTAAATATCTTCACAGATGAAATGTTCCGTTCTGGAGCAAAGGGTCAGTGTCCAATGAGTTAGAATAAGAGTGTTGTTGCTCTCTGTTTTCATCTGGCCCATCATTGCCATGGTGCCACTGGTGAAGGTCCAGGCTCTTCTGTTCAGTACAACATTCACATTGTGGTGTGAGGTTGCGTCACGTGTATCACCCTTAAAGGCACAGTGCAAAGAGACTTCTGCAGCTGTGACTTTACCATCGATGTCTAACTGGCCCCCACAGTCCTCGGTCATTGCTTTGGACCTGAAGGTCAGGGATGCGCCGTTTCTGTCAACAGTGCTGTAGAAGACATTGTCAAGAGTCAAAGGGCTGAACTGAACTCTGTTTGATCCACTTGTAGTCAGGCCAGTTCTGCTCACTATAACAAATGCTTGATGTGACCCCTGACCTCTGTCAAATTCAAGTAATCCCTGTGAGGTCACATTCAGACCGTTTGAGTCCAATGAGCCAGTAACGAGAGAGTATGCTGCTTTGTTTTCGTCCGCCTTTGACTCCATTTTCAGGAGGGCCTTATCACTAAAGACGCTGAGCTCAATATTGTTTTTGAGCAGTTTACTCACAACTGTGCCGACAGTGTTGCACTTTATGGTCAGATGTGAATCTTTGTAGCTGAGCTCCGCTACCTGCTTGAGGACATCTTTTTGTATGTTTGATTTGGACAGAATATTTAGCTCAGAGTTCGTGTAAACTCCACGAATGACATTGTGAATGTGGATGAGTGTTGAGTCAAAGTGCAGAGTGGACTCCCCGCTCCCTTCCCTTTCCAGTGGGTGCAGGATGTAGCTGTGTCTGTAAGAGCAATTACTGAACAAGGACCCAATTCGAAGTCTTCCATCCAAGGTCCCATCTCCTGTGACCTCCTCTGAATCCAGAGTGGAGGAGGAGTGAGCAGAGTAGAGAAGACAGGCGTGGAAGCCCACGGGACTAGAGGCTTTGATGTTGTACTTGGCCTTTGCGTTCAGTTTCTCTGTCACCTGAACTGTTTTTGAGAGACTGAAGCTTGTCTCAAGGAGAATGTGGCGGAAGGAACCATTTACAAGATACTCCAGGTGATCGTCAGCCCTTCCCGACATCATCCCGGTCCCTTAATCAGACAAAAAAAGAGAACCTATATTCAGTACAAGGCAGAGGTAAATAATACCTTTGCGAGACCATTTCATTACACATCACCATCATTGACTGAGGTGAATTTCTGCTATCAATTCATTGCCGTTAAAAATCTCATGTGTAAAGGTGCTCACAGACTCCAGCGTACTGCGCAGAATGTCTGCAGCCATCAGAGCTTCCATAGTCAAGGGCACTGCCACATTGTTTTCCTGTGAAATGTCAGTGAAAACCCACATTTCACACAATCTTTGCGCGCTGCTCTGCTCCACTATTACGGGTATGCGGAGCAGAGCTGGTTTGTGTGCGCAGGGCCTCCGCTTTGAGTCCGCTGCGCGTAAGCTCTGCCCAAGTATGTTTGGGTCTAAAGGGCTCTGATAACTTTCACTCAACATAACATCTGATTTGGCAAAGACTTAGCTGACACATTACTGGAGGTATTACTACATGACTACCAAAGAAAAACACCATCTAAAGACTTGAGGTATTTTGACACACACACACAAAATTAAATGACACTACGGCAGCGGTGGTCAGGTGGAAATGCCACATCTCAGTGGCATCTCAGTGGCAGTGTTCTCAAGAAGTTGACACATTTTAAGTGTCCAGTGAAAAAAGGTATAATGTCTATTATATTGTCAACTGCAGAGACTTGAGACATTCCTTCGTCTTACCCTGAAGCTCGTACGTCAGTAAGCCAAATGGTGATTTGGACGCGGCCTCGTACTGAGCAATGAACATGGGGACATCAGCTGTGTTGTTGCCACCAGAGATGGAGCCTTCCCAGTTGTAGAAGTTGCTGTTGATCCTGGCAGATGCTTTGGCCACTCCAAACAGTGGCACTGTGAAGTCCAGAGACGTGGGTATAGTGAAGGATGGTAATGGATATGTCCTGCTGGGGATGTAGAGACCTATCCCTGGTAAATGTATTGGAGGCACAGACAAAGTTGTGGGTATGTTCAGATCTTTCGATTTTCTTCCCCCCAGTGGCAGAGAAAGTGCGATGACCATCTTGTCCTTATTAAATTGGTAATGTAATTGATTGTCACTGTCAGGTGAAAAATCAGTCAGTCAGAGGACAGCTGAATATCCACAAAGAGATAGATAGTGTCAAAATACAACTTACATCTGCAGGAACAGTTTGTCTGGCAGCGGCGGCACAATGAGGCCTGAGAGGCGGCTTTTAAGTTTCAGGTTTGCGAGTGCAGGGACACTTGTTGTCAATTTTTCTAGCCAGATATCACCCGCCTGCAGAGTCACACGCAGAGAATTTGGAAAATAATACGCTCGTCTGGGCCCAGAATGATCCAGGTTCAAATGATCCTGCAGGTTGTTTCAGCGATCGTTCCGATCCAGATTCTGCATGATCCTGATCAGCTAAATGTGCAACATTTGGAAAGGTTTGCATCCTTCCAGTGGAATCCGGATCATCCGTATCCAAATCAGTAAAACTCAACATATTGAAAATAAGTAAGTACCTCAATTCCTTTAGTGACAATGTGGCGCAGTTTCATATCTGTTTTTGCAACTCTCCGGTCCAGGATGTCATTGATGAGTTGTTGCAGCCGCCGTTGAAGATCTTCTGCATTTGGCATCAGTTTGTGAAGATCTGAACTCAGGTCAGATTTCACCTCGATGGCACACTGGTTGCTGTCTGTACAGACAGAAACATGCAAATATGTCTCTATGTGTAGAAACCGGTGTCTGCGAAGATGGTCAATCATTACCATATCTGAAGGAAGCCGTCTGCCGGTAGGACACCGCAGGGAGCTTGACCACTGTCTCAATGTTCATGAGCATCTGTTCATCCCTCTTCAGAGTCACCGAGAAAGATGCATCAGCTTTAAGAGAGGAAAGGACCATTTGGAGTTGCAGCGTGGCATCCCTCATCCTCTCAAGTCTGCATTTGAAACAAAACCATTTTTGATGGCTCATGGTGCCTCTATATTATTTCAATGTGAATTTATGTTTACACTGATATAGATGAAAATTCAGGCTAGAGCCCAGCACAGCACCGACCTTGTGCGTCCAACCAATGTCAGCTGTGGGATTTTATTGGTGGTCACGTCCACAGTGACACCCCACATCTTGTCCTGTGTAGCAGAACTGTCAGTCACAACCAGATGAATGGCAGCCTCCATGTCATAGTCAGGAACGACAAGCTCTGAGGTTAAAATCTTCTTGTTGTGGTTGTATTTCAGAGACACTGTAGCTTCTTTGGAATCATAACCTATAAAAAACAGATGAATCTTTATTTTGTTTGAGATGATAGACAGTCTGTGTTAATTATGGGACGATCACGGTTACTGATTAGTGAGACACGAAATACTACCAGATTCGTGATAAACCTGATATAACAGCAGATACGAAATGTACCAGCAGGCAGGAATTAGTTGTTGTTCAAAGTAAAAAACAAACAACCAAAATAAATAAAAATAAAATTTAAAATAAAATAAAAATGATGTGATAATTAATAAAAATTGACTGCTTTACCTCAGCAACCAGGAAGCTTGGACTAAACAGGAATTAGACAACATATCATGCAAATGCTTTTCATGGGGTTCAGGTACAAACATTGGATGAGTTATACTATTGTACCTTCTGCCTTCAGAAGGAGCCTCAGAGAGTCAACTTGATGCCGCCCATCTTTCCCTTCTCGCAATGTTTCACGAGTTAAAGTAGCGGTGTACTCCGAAACTTCTCCAGTGGGCTGGATTTCAATTACTACCCTATGAAGATGACAAATGTTGCTGTAACTTGTTAGTATAACACAGTGCACAGAAGGTTTTGGTTGTGTATGATCTATATGGTTGCTACTGGGGATGCTACTATATCACGTTGTCCCATCTTTGACGGGTTAAACTGTGGGCAACTGGAACACAAGTGTGTGTGACCTTCTAGTAAAGTAGTAAGTTACCATGAGTTAAAGGATTGAGAACCTTCAGGTCAAGCGTTAGTTTTAAAGGCGTTTGAGCTGCTGCCCTTTCAAATTCAGTTTAAGCAAAAACAAATCAGTAAACAAACAAATTAGCTCACATCTAGGCATAATAATACCTCCCCAGAGTGTGACAAAATACGCAACAAATCTGACATGAACTATGCACATCAGAAATATGATACAGCTAATTTACTTGTTGGTGGCGTTTATCAAAACCAATAAAGGACGAGACACATAACTTCACTCTTTCCACAATATCTCACCAGCTCTTATGTTTTTAAGTTCCTAGGACCTACTCAAAGAACAATCGTCATTAAAAATTAGTTTCCTAACGTGGCTTTATCTCACATGGCTTCTCCCAGCAGAGGATTGTACAAGACCTGGTCGATGGAGGGTGTGCGATGATAATGGACTACTGTGCAGAGTTTCAGCCCGATGAATTGGGGCCGGCAGTTGGTGGAGTCAGTGTTGTTCTCCATCAACAATGGTACAGTGGTTGTTTGGCCAGAGGAGACTGACAGCAGATTGTTGCTGTGTTGAAAGGCAGAGAACAGCCGTTATGAAGTGATGAGTTCTTCCATGAACGTGATTGTGAGCAGAGATTTTTTATCACTGACCGAACACTTAACAGCTGGGTGTCTGATGCGGGCACAGGGATGGACAGTTTCATCTGACTTTTGTGGATACCAACTTTAACATTGACGGAACTCTCATGGTACATATTAGTGTGTATCTCCAGTGCCGCGTCCACATAATCTGGAAGGTACACCCCCATCTGTGAGATGAACTCTAAGCCAACAGAAGGCATAAACGACAGATGACCCTAAACAAACACATCACAACAATCACAAAAGTAAAATAAACATAAAACTCCCTTCTACATGTTCAGTCGTATGAAAAGTGAGAAAAGTGAAAAATTAGTTTACTCTGCTGGAGGAGAAAGTCACGCCTCCTTTAGCACCAGGGGCAAACACTCCAGCCAATGAGAGCTTGAGAGGGAAGCCAGATCCTGTATGGAGTGAAAACCCATTGTCCATGAAGAGGTAGTGTCCAAAGACTTCATTATTGGTGCTCGAGGTCAACGGAAAAAATATCTGTTGAAAATAAAACAAAGGCAAAAAACAAAAGAATGTTACTGATGAAATACTTTCACTGAAGTGTGAATTACAGAAAGCAATTAACCACATTCACAGCAAAAAAAGAGATGTTTTTCTTTTTCTCCCATTTGCAGTTAATTTTGAGGAAACACAATTGATATGTGACCTGTGAAGGCAGAAGCCTGAAGAGAACATCAAAGTACATGAAGAGAGTTCCAGCAATCTGTCTTATTTCACTGAGTTTCAGGTATCCCATCTCATTCCCCATGAACTTCAGATAGGCAGTCACTTCAGGAGGCGCAGAGGAATGTATGTTTTGAAGGAGATTCTGAAAGCCTCTGGTGATTTCGGTCAGCAGTTCTTGGGGGATCTGGACAGATAATATAGATAATAGCGGACAGAATGTATCCATGGACAGCCATTGTGGCACGTGTGACGTACATTCAGTATGAGACAGGGTTTCATGGATGTGATCTGAGGAGTCCAACACAATCAGCTCACCTGCCTCTTCATTCTGTTACTGTCGGGTGAGATTTTGTTTAGAACATCTCGCAGCATCTGGACTTTGTTGCCCGTCCAGTACAGGGCCCTGGAGATGGAGTCTGGGAAGAAACCTCTCTCTCCAAAAAGAGCCTCAATGATTGGTTCAAAATCTGTTCCCTCCACATTGACCTTCAAGAAGTTTCAGTTGTTTTAAGTCTAATTCTTCCAAATGGGAAACAAAAGCAATGTTGAAAACATACCTCAAAGATTTCATAGTTGTAATCAAAAACCTTCAGCGTGGTCTCCAGCATCACCTCTCTGGGTAACGTGTCATAGTCGTCATAGATGATGCTGCTCTGCACTGACGTGAAGGGCGAGTCCAGCTTGTAGTTTCGTGACATCCCATCAAAGAAGTTGTTTGTGGGCGACAGCTGGTCGTTAAAAGCTGCTGTGACGTACTCATTGACTCTTTGGTGGGAATCATGAAGGTTTGAGGGCAAACGTGAAAGAGGTTCTTGTCTGCAAAATGTGTGTGTGTGTATGCAGGTGATCACTCACCGATTCATTTGTGGCTCTTTGGAGCTGTGGATGTTTTGTAGATGAGACACCACGAAGCTCTTGAGCTGTTTGTCCTTCAAGTTCTCCAGACTGCTCACAATGTCTCTTACCAGACTTCGGTCTGCGTTCTTCATCAGAATCAGGTACGCTGCAACGCGTTTGTCAACAGGATTCAGAGTGTCCTGGTATACGTCCAGGAGGAAGTTTCTTATCTGTGATCGACCACATGGAACATTTGACATTTCACACGTGGATGTCTATGTCCTTAAAAAATTACATGATGAATATGTTCCAGAGCTCTTTGATTCGGGTATGACAGACTATGAATCACCACATGATCATGAACGTGTGAAGTTTATGTGACGTCACTGCACCTGCACACTCATGTCCATCAGCCTGAAGGCCTGGATAGCTGACTTTTGGATTGATAATGTGACATCAGTCCTCTTAGCACACTTCATAATTGAAGAGATGAGACCAGGGCTAACAGCTTGCATGGCTTGACCCATGACTCCAACAACCTGGAGTTCAGACGACAGTTTTTTTTTGAGGGAGTAAGAGACGTCACTGATGATTACCTCCTCTGTGAATCTGCAAGTACATGATATGCTTCAATGTCCTTCAGTACCCGCAGAACAAGGAAGGTCTCCTGAGGGTCCAGGGGAAGTTCAGATTCATTGTCAAGACCATGTTCTCCTGAGCAGTCCTTCAAAAGACTCCTCATGAACTCTGACACGGCGATGACCTCTGAGGTGACCTTTCCTACATAGAACCTTTAGCCAAGAAGAAGACGGCTGCTTTGCTTACACACATACACATCGCTAATCGACTCAGTAGATTAATAAAAAATATTTTTGTGATAAGAAAAATGTCTGAGGTTAAAACTTACTTTCTGACAGTGTTGGCCAGAGAATACATGATCACTTTGCTCTGTTTAAACTGAGCCAAGCTAAGCATGTCCCGGACTTGTGCAGCATCAGGATTCGCCTGGAGACTCAGACCGTACACCAGGGTGTCCACCTCTAGTCCCACTCCATCAAGAGTCCTGATACTCTGGAGGATGGCGCTGGTGCACTCGGAGGTTCCACACTGCAGGAGGGCCTGCCAGGTGTGCCAAGTAGACTTCTGCAGCATATTGCTCACAGCTTCGCTAAGAGACTCGTTCCTCAGGACGCGTAGATTGGACACCAGTTTATAGAACAGACTGGTCCTCTTCTGACCCTGGTCTGTACCTGCCAAAGCCATGAGGTCCCTTAGGGTGTTCAGAGCAGCCTCCTTTGTCTGGAGTGGAGCTTTGTCTTCAGGATCTTCGAAGTGGAGGGCCTTTTTGTGGCTGGGATTCACATCTGTACCAACACATAAATAAATATATGCATATACAGACACGCACACACACACACACACACACACACACACACAGCAGTGTGTTTTTTGGCTACTATCTTTACATATACTGTATGTAGCATTTTATATATCAAGTCAGATTCTTGACACACCAAACGCTCTGTTGCTGGTCCTTCTGGAACTTTGCAGGATGAATTCCTGGGTCACCACAGATGATATTCCGGTGTCTCTATTGGCCAGATAAGACAGTGAATTGTAAGATCGGTTGTCTGAAGTCCAACTCCAATGCTGTCATACCCATGAGAAAAGGGCAGATAGGCGTGTTTTTCCTGGCACGTGGCAGCGGTGATGTGCTTCCCCTTGTTGTCAAACTGGTAATTACAGTCTTGAGTGCTCATGATCAGCTTGGACAAGAGGCCGTGCTGAAAAAACAGGTTTTGCAGATTTTATCAACACATTTATCATGAAGTGTTGCTAAGTTCTAAGTTCTAAGAAGGAGGTGCCAATACTTACCAGGTTCTGCAGCAGTGCAAGTGGACTGTTGGTCAGTTTCCTGCTGGTGAACTGGTCACACTGGGAAAGGTCTCTAGACAGCGTCACATCTATGGGGGGGTCCTTCCTGGTATTCACCATGTAAGTTGTTGAACACTGGCCATGCACTGTGCTCTGGAGGAGAATAGACGTCAGCTTATTCAATCTTGCTCGTGAACCAGTGCAAGACGATGGCGCGCTCAGACACAGCGGCTTTGTGTGCTTCTGCCTCTGTGGCAGACGACTCCAGCCACCAGGACCTTGGCTACTGACATAAGATAGCTGTTTCAAGAGAATTTCTATTCCAATTCAGCCACAACATCCTCCCACCAGTTTGCAGATGTACGGAGGACGCCATCACCATAGCTCTACACGCTGTGTTGAGCCACCTCAAACAGCAGCAGAGCTGCCAAGAACGCTCTTCGTATACTACAGTGTCACATGTAACAACATCATCCTGAACCAAGCTGGATGCCTTCTCACATGCACCTGGATGAAGGACTTCCCGACCAACAGGCCCCAGACTGTGACACTTGGCCCCCACTTTTCCTCTGCATGCATGCTGAGCATTGGTTCCACACAGGGCTGTGTACGGAGCCTCTTCCTATGCTGTCTCTACATTTACAACTGCAGTTCAGCCCACAGGGGCGTGATCGTCAAATTTGCAGATGAGTGGTCGGGCTGATCTCAGAAGGAGACGAGAAGGCCTACAGAGAGGAGGTTCTGAGGCTCAAGACAACAACCTGTCTCTGAACACCACAAAGACGAATGAGATCATCGTGGTCACAGCTGTCCTAAAGAAGGCCCAGCAGGGTCTCCGCTCCCTGAGAGTCCTCAGGAAGAACGACCTGGACCAGAAGCAGCTGTTGGCCTCATACCGCTCCTCTACTGCCTGTCCACCTGGTACGGGAGTAGCCCTGCTGCAGATAGAGGGTGGCTTCAGATGACAGTCAAAGCCACCCTCTCTCCTCCCTTATGGACACATACGGCACCTGGTGCTTCAGCAGAGCTCTGAACATCAGCGAGGACAACTTGCATCCTGATCTCAGTTGTTTGAGCTGTTTCCATCTGGGAGGACACGGACTAACAGAATGAGAAACTGTTTCTTTCCAAGTTCCTTCACCACTCTGAACTCTCAGAGGAACTAATACCAGCCAACAATATGACATCTGTTCATATGCAAAACCTCTGCTGCTGTCACTGCTGTTGACGTCTGTGCAATTTAATTATACATCCTGAAATAGACAAACACTGTCAACACACTGTACATACCTGTTTATAACTTATATATTGTTTAATTCATATTTGTATACGAATTTTTTCATACATATTTTGCACATATTTCATACCATTTCATTTTTGTGATGTTTACTTTTTATACTTGTATAGTATTTACAATGGAAAGCGAGACGCTCTCCAATCTTATTCTACGAGTTATTGTAAAATGACAACACAGGGCATTCTGATTCTGAATGTTCTCAGTCATCCAGGTTGGAGCAACTTCCTGGGTTAAGTCCGAGACGACCTTTGTGAAGATAAACTAACCATGATGCTGATCTGTTCATCCTCCATGTTTGGCACCAAAAAGGCAGAGATGATTCCTCTCTTGATGTTGAGAATATTGACGGGTTCATCTGGTTCAGTATATAGCAGGACACTAGTGATCTGCTCCACATAGAAGCTCAGAGGGTTCCTGTATTAACACAGACACATTTTCACCCCACGAGATGAGCCGCTGAACTTCGCATCAGCTTCAGCTTCCATTCATATCAGGAGGTCCAGGTCAGTCAAAACAATATGGATGTGTGTGTCCAAATCATTCACTCAGAATCGTGGTGTCAGGAGAGCAGGGTAGGGGGGCAGAGGGTCAAAGTACAGAGAGTGTAGGGACACACACACACACAGTACTAACTTTTCCATGGCGGCCCTGAAGGCCTCAGATCCATGGGCCGTTTTGTACACTTGGGGGCCCTGATCGACCTGCACCAACTCGCTGACAGAACATTCTTTAGTTTGCATGATGAATCCACATGTCTGGGGTGATTCAATCTCCACCTGCAGAGAGGTGACAGCAGAACTGTCAGTAGGAGACAGACGAGGACGTTTGGGACACTCTGACAGCTACATACCTGACAGGAAACCTTGGGGCCGTTCCTCAGGCCGGTGACCTCCACTCTGTTGCTGCTCTCGGCCGTGTACCAGTACACATATTTTCTATGGGCCTTAAATCTGGACGTGACTGCGGGAACACAATGGTTTTGAATGATCACACAGACTCTTACGCCCCCCCCCCAGATGTGAATCAGCCTGGACCACATGGAAAGCATTGGGATGTTACTGTCCTCTTCAGATTGAGTGATGTCCCAACAAGGAACATAATTTGTCTTCCAGCACAAACAGCACAAAGTCCATCAGCTGCTATCTGAGGTCAGCAGGTCACGTGTTTGTTTAAAATCGATCGTGAAAAACATCTTTTTTCTGCTACCGGTACAGTATATGTGTAAGTAGCTGAAAAGAACTCACACAAACAGGCAGGCGTCGGTTGGTTCACGGCAGCGTTCTGCTCTGGAGAGAAAAACAACAATCACTATTCATTGTCATTGTTTGTGCTGATTCGTCACAACTGTGTTACTGCATCTAATGACAGAAATACCAGTAAACAGAGGTTGAGTTCAAGTCCCTCGAGTGCACCTGTTAGATGGCAATGTCACGGCATGTTTGTCCATGAAGGTGACAATAGCAGCGCGCAGTGACAAGTACATTTGTTCATCCAGGATCTTCCTGACAAGACCAATTGTCTCGACTCTTTTAAAGATCTTATACTTACGAGTCAGCATGCAGCTGCTCAGCAGCATCAACAGTGTCAGTTCCCAGTGTCCCATCACAGACTGAAGATTTATTCCGTGCTCTTCAGACTTCCCAGTCGAAGCGCGTTTACCAACAGCTTTTATAAAGTCCCTCCTCCACCGTCCGTGCACAAAACCTATCAGGTCAAATTCAACCTCTGACCTGCACCAAAGTTCACTGGTGGTGAAACTACAGCAGCTGTGATGAGACAATACCCTTCAGATTTGTGACTGACGGCTGCTGAGCAGATGAATGAGATTCTGTACTGAGGAACGTGAGCAGACGCAGGTGATGTCTTCAGAGTAGAGGAATAGAATAATACACACGAGACATACATATACTGTATACATGACGCTGTCCATCTGTGACCTCTGACCTTTCTGTGACTTCAGTTTAGTATAACTTACTTTAGTATAAATGCATTCTCAATTAATTCTCATTTTGTTAATAACATAACTGAGAAAGAATTACGTTGGTGTCACAATTTTTCAAAGTTTTCTTTAACATACATATTTAATTTTTAATTTCAGCAGGAGCTGAACAGCATCAAGTTATGACCAGAGCAACAACGGAATGGTTGAGATCAAAGCATATGCATGTGTTAGAATGAACCAAAGTCCAGACCTAGATCCAACTGAGAAACTCTGGCAAGACTTGAAAATTTCTGTTCAAAGACACTCAAGGCACCGTCTAATCTATGTTCCTGCTGTAGATGTTTGAGTCTGGGCTATTCGGTTACTCTGTGCTGGCTGGTGAAATGGACTGAAGATTTGTAGTGTGATGTCAGACTGACAAAACCTTTGTCAGTTGTGTCATATTCTTTCCACTTTCAGATGATGGATTGAACATCTCATAGAGATGAGATGTTCAATCCATCATCTGAAAGTTGATTTTCTTTTAACCTGACTCACAATTGACTGGTTTGTTCCTTGGGCTTGACAAACCTCTCAGGGCATCACATAAGAGCTGAATTTATACTGAAAATAAAACAATCAATTATTTTCCTCTTCTTCCAATGACAATGCATTTCCAAGCTTATGTGGTTTTGAAAACAATATATCATGAATCGGAAAGAGGACAATTATCCCAACACAGTTCAGCAGTTCAAAGGATTCTAGATGCAAGGGTTCACTGGACTGGAAATGTACAAGAACCTTTAATTCAGAAAATAAACAGTAACTAGTCCGTGTATTTCTAGTTCAAAAATGAGAGTGGTAACGATGACATTAAGTTGATTTCATGACAGAACATATTTTATTCATTCATTTATTTCATTCCAGTTTTACTGATGCTACTCTGAGCACAAGTCAATCCTGCAGTGTCCTTACTTTGCTGCAGCTCAGGGTGGCGCTGCTGAGTCTCCTGCAAAAATAAAGTGAAAAATGGAGACGATCTTTTGGCTGAAGGGGGGGCGGGGGCTGTCATCAAACGATCTTTGTCACTGTCAAATCTGTCTGGGTCGGCATTTTACGGGGTCGGAAAAAAGGATGTGGGAATGAACAAAAATCCTGCCATTCTTGACTGGACTGGAAAATGATTTTATAGAAAACATATTTGGAAGGGGTTGTTCACCAACATAATTCTTTCTCAATTACATTATTCAAATACAAATACAAAATACAAATATTCAAATACAAAACGTAACTGACAATGTGTTTTAGTTGCACATGGACATAATTCTTTGGAGACAGGGTTGGACGGACACACACACACTCTGTTAATTCACTGAAATTAAACAGGAAGGAGCAGAAGTCACTTCGATTGTCTTGTGTTTTCACCAACGCTGCACCTTTTTCCTGGTTTCGGAGTGTCAGCAGGTCGACGTGACTCAACGCCTCATTCAATGCAAACGTTACCGTCCAATCTCTATGTCTCAGCACAGAACTGCCATGTTCATGGCTCATCTCTCACGAGCGTAAGTAAGTGGGGTCATTTTTTGAGAGAATGTCTGTCCATTATATTTCCCTTGAGTATGATTGTCACTGTGATATTTGAGATAGTATTTCATACCTTAACCTATGCACACAATGAAATACATGATGTTATAATGTTGCTTGAGCAGAAGCTGTGAACACGTTCATGTTCCTTACGAGGGAACATGTTAATGTCGTGCTATGTGTGTTCAGGCTGAACTCCCAAAAATGCATAAAAACCCTTTCATTTCACTATCACCAGTCACCAGTCTCTTCAGACAAGTTACTTCTGAATGTACAAGGGTCCGAAAAGAGAGTCAAAGAGGAGCCAGCAGAGTCACAGCTGGATGGACGTTCTCCTCAGTGGCGACTTCCTGCGATTCGGTGGCAGGGTTGGAGTGGCTGGTTTGAAAGCAACAACAGAGAATCCTGACAGTGGGTTGAAATATGGTCTGGTTCAGGCCGTGGCGTGCGCTTTCACTGGCGAAGCAGTACAGAGCGGGATCGGCCACACAGTTCAGGGAGGTCAGTAGTAGAGAAAAGTGGTAGTAGTTGAAGATTCCTAGGAAACAAGAACACACGACTTGTGACGTGACAATTGACAAATGACAAACACGCTCATGGGATTATTGCGGATGAGGGACTCCACCTGTGATGAAGTTGCAGTCACGCTCGAGCAGTGTGCGCACCAACAGGAAGATGTGGTAGGGCGAGAAGCAGAAAACAAAGATGAGGATGGTGCTGCTGACTAACTGTCGGATCCTGATCTTCTGTTCAGGCTGCGTTCCTGCGCTCTGACCCACTGCGCGGAGGACACACAGGTAGCTGATCTGCACACCAGAACCCAGTTAGGGTTAGGAATCTCTTCTGCTGGTTGCGAGTGTATTTCGGATCCTGATGTAGGACTGAATTGCAAATGCAGGATTCCTACCAGCAGAATAGCAAGTGGGAACATGAAGCCGACGGTGAAGCGGTAGTAGTTGATTGGATGCTCCCACGGCTGCATTGGATAGTGCTCGAAGCACACGGATTGGTTCTTTCGGTTTCTGCTCACTTCTTTGTGTCCAAAGAAAACCATGCCCACCACTATCTCCTTTAGCCAGATGAAGACACTCACCAGCCACGCCGCTGACATTGAGCGGAGAGAACTGAACCTGCACAAAAGAAGGAAATGGGTTCTGACACTGACGTCTGACATCCGTCAGAAACCCAGGAACCTGGAATGGTGAAATGAACGTGACAAGCAGTCACACACACACAAACACTAGCAAACACACAAACACTAGCAAACACTCAGCACCTCAGAGGATGAACCACAGCCAGGTAACGGTCCAGGCTGATGCAGCACAGGAAGCTGATGCTGATGTAGATGTTCTCGTACAGAAGGAAGCCGCACAGCTGACACAGCCACTCACGATGACGCCAGTCATCATCCTGAGACACACAAATGACAAATGTGAAACTGAGTAATGAACTACTGCACCTGTAGACAGGAAAACTCAGGCAGCATCCATTATGTCAATACTTCACGACTGCAGGCAAAGTTCTCGATGAACCCTCACCCTTCCAACCCACAGGGCTGCGACAGGTTGAGGAGCTCAGAGATGGTTGAGGAGCTGTGAGACGGCTGAGGAGCTCAGAGATGGGTAAAGAGCTAAGTGGTGTTGAAGAAAATTGGATAGATCGATGGATGCTCTTCTCAGATTCCGTTCAGTTTTGCAGTGTTGTAGAAACTTCGGACACATGTTCAATCAGACTCCGCTGCCAGGGATGAACTCATGAATGTTCTCCATGCAGTTGTGTGTCCTCACAGAGGAACCCAGTCCATGTGAAGACAGATTAACAACATGTGCTGGTTGTCTTACCAGGAGCTCACCTGAAAAATGTACTGCAGCCACAGAGGTAGAGAGGCCAGGTACAAGAGATCAGACACAGTGAGGTTGGTCAGATAAACCCCCAGTTCGTTCTTTTGCTTCAGCTGCACTGCTGCATGGTACAGAGAGTACAGGTTGAAGGGAACGCCCACCTACAGTGAAGAAGAGCAGTTGCTGAGATATTGAATACACACAGACACACACACACACACACACACACACACA
>CAAKHB010001352.1:0-11931 GCA_901007665.1 Aeoliscus strigatus
AGTGAGCGAGGGTCTCCAGCTGAGGGGGGGACATTCCAAGGTCACAGATACAGCTGAGTTAAAGGCCAGACGTGAGCAGATACAACGCTGGTGGTGCGAGGCAGAGATGTGGGTTGGGGTGGGGGTGGGGGTGGGGGCTGATGACATTATGTGCAGGCATGTTCAATCGTGTGTGTGTGTTTTCCCCGCAGCAGCCGACGTTTGACTTTTACTATTTGAACAATCGATCACAGCAGGACGAGGATGTGGATGTAAATCAGCTGTGATCTGAGCAAACGTTGGATTAAGGCTCCTTGACAAATTACCTCACACACACACACACACAAACACACACACACAGGCAGACGGATAAACCCAGTGACCTTTGAGGGAACGCCGTCCACTCATTATTCCAGCGGGCGTGTGGACCCCGGTGAGGGTCAAGGACGGGAGGGACTCACACCCCCGTTAAGAAGGTCCTCGTTTTCAGTAACCACGGCGACAGCCCCACTGGTTAGCGTCAGGATTTACAGAACCGCTGGACTTCAGGTACACACAGAGACGGACGGGAACAGTTTTAAAAACGTTTCTACGTGGTTGCGGTCAGAAGTCGTCTACGTGGCGATGGTTTGATTGGGCCTCATTGAATGGTGATGAGTTCGTAGATGATGGAACAATGAGAATGATGCTACACCGACAAACAGAACCTCTCCAGTTCAAAAACAAGATTAGGACGTTCAGTTGAAAACGCTAAATGTTTTTATCGTGTCTGTGTGTGTGTGTGAGCTTCTTTTTTGAATACGTCATTTATTTCTTTTTTCTGAATTTTTCTATTATTTTCCTTGATCCATTTGTCATTTCGTTACGATGTTGAGCACAGAATTTGTTTAGTAGCAATAAGGAAGCATATCGAGAATTATATACAGATATAAACAACAACATTTACTGCATTTAAAAACAAGCGCGCGCACACACTAATAATAATGCACCGATTAACTGAATGTAATCCAATTCTTCAGCTGTGTGTGTGTGTGTGTGTGTGGTTCTAGCTCATGAATGAACAAATGTGATCTAGAACACTGACCCTCATCTCTTCAAACTACAACCTGTCAGACATGATCTCCTGGGTTCATCTCAAACTCCTCACCTGCAAATTAACACTCACACACACTCCTCCCTCCCTCCCTCCCTCCCTCTCTTCTCTCTTACATACATCCATATTTTAACATGCAGCCCGTTGTCCTTAATTCCTCCTGACACTTTGCTGCTAGACGAGTCCGATCCCGTTCAAACGTCACGTGAAGCTCTGGACGCCGCTGGAGCTCGGTGGTGTGAGAGGAACGGCTCTCCAGAATGAAACATCCATTTAACAACAGAGTTTGAGAGGACTGAGTACGACAGTTTGAGAACGGTTGTAAAACGCTTTGTGTCTCCAGAAACGTCCACACGAACCCAGTGAATCTGCTGTAGTACATCCTCCAGACCTGTAGGTGGAGCTCCTACACCAACACAAACACACCATGACTGCTGACAAGTTATTCAAAGCTGAACTCTTCTTCATCCGCTGCTGCTGCTTACGCTCAGTTCAAGAGGTAAAACCTCAACGAATGAGGAGGATGGTTCAGCAGTCTGCAAGTGTTAATCTCCGTGTTCACGGATGGAGGTTAAAGGTCAGTAGGAGACCACCAGCGGCTGCAGGTTCCATTGCACATGGAGAAAGTGACAAAACATTTCTGAGATATCTGACTGTCTTGTCTCAAGCTGCAGCCGCTTTACAGATACAAGTTGCATTTGTGGATGAAGGTGTGTGTGTGTATGTGAGAGACACCAGCACACCTCATCCTTGTCTCTATGCTAATGCGTTAGCTCTCCTCCTCTGCAGCGTTCTTCCCCCTCTCGTGTCCTTCACAGACGGTGAAGGTCAGTCTGCCGTCAGACCTCCAACCCACAGTGGACCAGCACGACGCCCATCAACATTGCTGCCGTGGGCGTGTCCATGCTGCTGCGCTACAGGTACGTTTTCTCACAGGCGTCCTTCAGCTTCTGTTTTGTTTTTTTGTTTGTTTCTTTTTTCTGTTTTCATCAAGCGACAGCAACTGCAAGTGAGCGGATCTTGTTACCGTGGTAACTCAGATTTTGGCCGGTTCTCTTTTCTCGGGGAAGACTGAAGTCACGTGATGTCGTTGTCTGCGGATGCATCGCGTCCACACGGACCCAACGCCGCGGAAGCATGAACTGGGCTTAATGGGCGCGTTAAGTAGCTGAGCAGCTCCAACTGGGCACTGAGCTGTCACACAGCTGTCTGTCTCCATAGCAACCCCCAACTTCCATTACTCGGTACGTTAAATTAGAAATTGTTACAATTGCAGCGACTCTGTTTTGTTGGAGGAAGCAGCAGCTGAGGAGGATTGTTGATCTCGTTCACCAGGACGATGACATCACAGTCGGTTTGGATCACGGAGCTCGGAGCTGATCACTCTGAGCACAAGTGACCTGCTCACTGACATTACCAGCCCCATGTTCACAAAATGGAGGAGAACTGGCTTAAATGTGTTTGTCAAAAGACCTTTGTGACATAATGAAGAACATGAGACATGTATCAACGTGACGGGATGTGGTCAGAGGAGAACACCAACATCTGACACACACACACACACACACACACACACACACACACACACACACATTGCTGAGGACAACTCATAATAACGAGCCCGTGATGAGAGAAAAGCTCCTGCTCACTTCAGTTCTTCAGAGAATCATGAAGCAGCGAACAAAAAGGAGGTCAAGATGATGGATAGATGTAAGAAACGGATGACAGAGAGAAATAATACTGGAGCAGTTGGCAGGAGGCGTATTCATCACAGGAAGGAGGGGGGAAGGGAGACACAAAGGGAGGGAGGGAGAGAGAGAGAGACAGATAGAGACAGAGCTGTGGATTCGGACAGAGGCTGACTGGTTCATGTGGAGGACACAGGGACGTCGACCAGTCAGAATCTTCAATCTCCAAACACACGTGGGGATGGAGGCTGACGTGTAGAAGAATGTCCCAACGGGATCAAACCAGCCAGTGGCTGCAGACCATGTCAGAGTCGATGCATCAGACCCCTGAGAGCCGGCTGCGTTCTACGGTGCCCTCAACATGTGGCTGACGAGCTAACAGCCACCTCAGGGTGACCATTCATTCATTCATTCATTCATTCATCTTCTCCCGTTGCTCCAGTTACGTGTCTTGGCTGGAGTCAATCCCAGCTCGTGAACGGGTGAACGTCAGGGTCCACCCTGGACGAGTGAAGGACAGACAACCATTCACACACACATTCACACCTACAGGTGACTGACAGTGACCAGTTAACCTCAGCTGGTGTTGGAGGGGGGAGGAAGACGGAGTATCAGGGACCTTCTCATTATGACAGCATGCTGATTGTAAGATAATAACAGATGTTTGTCACAGTTGAACAATAAAGTTTTTCTGTTTGTCTCTGAATCTTGTTGTAGTGACCCATCTCCTTATTTGTTTGTGTTGAATTATTACTTCTATTAACTGAGGCGCCCTCTCGTGCACGGAATGTACCATGACTTGTGTATTTGTGAACGTATTTGTGAACGCTCTCACCTCTTTGAAGCACGGCGACGGGTTGCGCATCTGCTCCAGCATAGCCCATTTGACGGTGGCCTGCCGGATGTTTCCGTCGTATTCCCGGGAGCTCTGCGTGCCGCTGGGTGTCCCACGGGAGCGCTCGTAGCCCGGCTCATTGAAGTAGGGTTCAGCCACCAGGATGAGGGACTGCACCGACACGAGCACCTACAGACGGACGGCAGAGGACAAACAACACCGTCTGTGTTCTGTGAACCAGTCACGGAGCAGATTTATGTCGGATTGTGACGTTCTCTCTGTGTCCTCAAAGTCCCAGGGAAAGAATCTTGGCAGCGGCGGATGCTCAGGGGACAGTCTGACATGAGCCAGGAATATTTTGGTCCCATAAAGACGTATCCCCCCATATATCTTTATTAACAGTTCAATTAATGCTGGGGCCTGTCTCAAGGAGAATCAGGATGTCTCCCCGCCCACTTCCACCAACTATGTTACCGACGGTGACGATGAGCGTGGGCGCGTTCAACGACCTTCAACACGTGACTTACAAATGTAAGTAACAATTATGTTATGAGGGGATGTTACATCTGTTAAACGTGTCAAATCAACGTCGATGTACTTCAATACCATGTTTATACCAGCTGGTGGTAAAAGGTATAATACAAAAAAGGGACATTTGAAAGAGAGACAGGGGCCTATGAAGGGTTGAAATGCGTTGCCAGATTGCGTCGCAACATCCACCCTAACTGACTGATGACTGGTTTATCCCAGCCCACCCCCCGATTTACCATTATTGATCCGCAGCACGCTAACGGGTTTATCAACGGAGACGTGGAAATGCACTGTACTATGCTGTAGATCGGAAAAAAAAATAGAAAATCAAGGATTTTTGCTTTTACCTTTTAATTATTATTCTTATTATTAATACAGTAGAACTTTGAATTGTGGACAAATGTCGTGCTGCAGACAGTTTTCAATCATCTTCGCTCAGTAAAAATCTTGGGACTCCCGTCTCCGAACGCTCCCACGGTCACACGCTCATGTCAGCGGTGTGATCAAACATGGTTCAAGAGCTCAAACTGAACGGGGGACGTGTCCTGACAAGAAGTGGTTTGGAAACAGAAGCTGACGGACTCGTTGGGACCTGGAGACGGATGAGATGTGTGACCAGGCAGAACCTGGAGGTTCTAATGACAACGGCCGGCTTTGATTAACACCCCCACTCTGACACCCGCCTGAATAAGAACTTGACTTGTAAAGGAATCCATCATGTCAGCTGTCAAAACAGACGCTCCATTTATAGAGAGCCCCCGCCCCAACCCCCCGGAACGACAGGCAGTGATAAACTACAGCCCGGGACATCAGCACTCAGACAACAGCTGATCCAATCACAGGGAGACGGCGCTCATGATGGATCTGCAGCTCACCTGTAGAAAGCTTGAGGTCTGCGGGTTCCATTTCTCCTCTGGTCGTCCGTGCCACGTGTTGAGGATACTTAAACACACCTGACGCACAAACAAAGGTTTTAAGCTTCAGCTTTTCTGAACAAGTGTTCAGAAAGAACGGATCCTTTTGGTGAACGAACCGTACTGAATCACTGACTGAAAAGATTTGTTCATTTCACAGGTCAGCTGAGCACAGCAGTGAACTGCTGGGGGTGAACCTGATTTGTTGGTTCAATCCCTGTGAACGAGACGAGTCGATCACGAGTCGACTCTCTGAAAATGAAACTTACAGTGAAAACAAGACGGACTGTATCTGAACTCGAAGAGATAAACCTAGTTGATTAAATTGCAACACAAGGCAAAACATCAGCTCTGAACGATTCAGTGAACAAATCTTTTTACTGAACGGATTCTATTGATTCAGTACACTCAAAAGAACTGGTTTGCTCGTCACTATTCTGAACACATCAATCACACAATGTCAATTGTTCCATACATGTTATTAGACAAGATGTTGTAAAACTATTCTTTAATAAATGAACATTTTGTCTGATATTTCAAAATGCACTAAAACTTGGGAAATGGTAAGATAAAGATTTTGAGTTTGCTGATGCTGGATTTTTCTAGGAAAAACAAATCAGCTTTAAAAACTACAACCATATGAACGCTGCTGGATGGATGGGAGGATGAGAGGTTACGAGAAGACATGTTCACGTGTCAGAAAGAACAAATGGCTCCGTTCCAGTCCAGTTTCAGGAAACACATTCACCTACAGTTTACTCACATTATTCAGAAAGATAAATTGTTTTATTTGCACTTTGGAACCTGATGCACAAACAGCCGCCAGCTACAAATTTAATCTGCCGTCACTTGATCGGCCGCCCACCCCCCCGATTGGAGGGTTTGATGGTGACTTGCTTCCCATTGGCTGCAGCTTTGATGTGGGAAGCCCAAGGTGTTTCTTACAGCGTCTGTCTGGACGAGTTATGAAAATACACATGGGCTGTCCTCGGCTCCCTAATGAGCTGACACAGACGGTGAGCAGCAGCACCTTCAGCCCAGTTCCTGGTGGTGAAGGAGCCGGGGCCACGGCTTAGAAATGTCAACTTTAAATAAAAGCTGCATATGTGACAACAATCAGGGAACGACGTCAGATACACGGGATGAATGCGGCATGATGTGTGATCATGTTCTTCTAGACACAGTTTATCACTCAACTATCCAAAGGATAAACTCTTATCTGCTTCGTTAAGGCATAAGTGTTTGTGTTTATTTTCTCTTAATGTTATTTTTATGAATTTAAATTAATTTCATTCATCCATTTATGGATGTGAATCCAGTGGTGCAATATTTATGTTTATATCTTTGCTCCACTGAAAATGAAGACTGCCCTAAATTAAACTGTTGAAATGAGACTGTAGAATGAATGTTCTCATCCTTCTGACTGAGCTTTTCTCACTCTCCCTCTTCACACATTCACCAGGGAGCTGCTATATGAGGCTAGACGAGGTCACTGGCAAAAACAAAATGTCTGTTTCTACAGTTTCATCTCTAAGTGATGCAATGAGGAAACATTCAGGGTTTCATTAACGTCCTGGGATGAAACACTGAATCACAAATGTCTGATCAGACAACTTTAAAACAAAACATACGCTGGATGCCAGGAAGAAAGCAGGAATATGTGTGCGTGTGTGAACTCACCTTGCCGTCATTGTACAGGTTGGGGTTAAAGCGCACGCTGTGTCCACCGGTCGTCTCCAGGTTCACCAGCGGGGGAGAGTTGGGATAGTCTTGGGGAAAATACACATCAAACTCAAAGCAACCGTTGGCGTAGGGGGTGTCGGCCGGGCCTGTGATGAGAACCTGAACACACACACACACACAAATGGTATAATCGCACTGAGCGAGAATTCATTCTCAGGAAATACAGCTGAAAACATTCAAAAGACAAAAACAGGCTACACGATGAAACTGGACAAAGAAAAAGAGTTCATTGGGAGGAAGTTAGGCCATGTCACAGAGTCAGAACTGAAACGATTTTAAAAACTTTTTCCGTCCACACGGAATCGTCTCCAAAACTGAGTGCATCCACATAAATCAAGCAAATCCGCTGTAGTACATCCTCCAGACCTATAAGTGGAGCTGTACCACTGACACAGGAATACACCATCACAGAGAAGAAGACGTGGTGCATGAGACGGAAACACCAGAAGGAGACAAACAGACAATCACATTCAACACAGTGAGACGTGGAGCTATGAAGTCATCGTATAGGTTGGACACACGCAGGAGAAACGCTGTCGTCTTCACATTGATTCAGTCATGATCGTTTTCAGGCTCCATGACGACCAAAAACTACTGATTCACCTGAACTTGTCTCCAGGGAGACCAAAGGTCCAGACCAAAGAAATCTACTGATACACTTGTACTCGTCTCCATGGAGGCCAAACGTCCAAAAACAGAAAAACACTCACATTCACCTGAACTCGTCAGTTTGGATGCAGCCTAATGCAACAGAAAACATTCAAAACACGAAAAAAAAGGTTGAAGGAATAAATTGGACAAAGAAAATAACCAGTTCTCAGAAAGTGAACAAATCAACGAATGTGATGTGACACACACAAGTTGGACGTTCGCAACGTGACCAGCAGGTTCAGTGACATTCACTGAAGTGTTAAAGGGGCACTGCATCGCGACAGATGAACAGATGAGGGTCGCTCTATCGTTTCTTGTCGTCTGACATTCATCTGCTCCCCTTGGTGTTGTGACGTGTTGCGCAGGCGGCTGCAGCGCTGTGTGTACGGCTCCGCTGACCCTTCAAACATCACTGAGGTTTCCACTTCACCAGTCGCTACAACTTCGCACCAACGCTGCTCTGCTGCCCGGAATGTTCCAGGGGGAGGAATTATTCACTTAGCAACTAGCACATTTGATCAACATGAACATGATCACCGCTGCACTGACACACACTGCGAAAGAACATCTATCCAACTGATTTCTAGCCTTTGACTGCTGACACACACACACTCAGGTGCAATCCCACACCTGAGGAATGGACCGCATACAGAGGGAAGTACCAGTGTCACTGCTGCTTCTGTGTGAAACCGTCTCCTTCTTTAGACTGACTTCTTGTGTTTGACATTTAAAGACTAATCAAACTGTGGGGTGAGTGCCGATTACGAAATGTCACAGCGGAATGAGTAAGAGTCGAGCAGAAAACAGCAACAGACAGAACAACTGGTAACGTGCAAAAGAACGTTCCAGCAACAGCTGCGACCGCTCACTGCGACCTCACATAAATTACTGTTGTTTCCATAGCAAAGGGTGTGCTGCGACGTGCCGTAAATCGGAACAGCACAACAAACCCAACAGAGAACTCATCTCTTTTATCTGTGGAATTCCACAACATGTGCTCTGGTGTTTCTGTGTGCTTTGTTAGCGTAGCGCTTCAAGCTAATGTTGTTCAGACAGAACACGGTTACACCTTAAAAGGAAGTGCATTTTGGCCCACGTTCAAAAGTTAGCATGTTTGTTCGCATATCTGTAGCTGGATATGTCACAGGTCACGTTAACTTGAGCCGCTCGAACACATTTGACTTTAATCTTCTTGTGTCTCCTTGGGCCTTTAAGCCATGAATCAATATGTCATTCTCTTGGATAATGACAATAGAGACTCTTGAATCTAAGAGAGCGCTGAGCAATCACAGCTGTTGTTTCCATAGCAACCCCCAAAACAGGAAGAACACTTCCATTACTTGGTGCGTTAGATTAGAAATTCTTCCAATGGCGACAAACAGCAGACAGGAAGAGTGGGTGTAGCTTGCAACAGTAGCTACATTGTCACCAACGTTCCTCTGGAACTTCTACCGGTGTCCATCCAGGCTCCTGACGTGACGTCTTACCTTCATGATGTCCAGTCTCTCTTCGTCACAGCGGACAAAGACGCTGGAGGACGACGACAGCGGGAGCGAGGTGGACAGCGTGACGGCCTCCTGGGCCAGACGGCGCGATCGGGCCGCGCTGTTTGTGTCACTGGCGTTCTTCACCTGAGACATGTAATGGTAGTTGACCTTGAACATCAGTTTGCCGTCCTCGTCCTCCGAGACCATCTCAAAGGTGTCTGGAAAGAGAGGGTCAGAGGGTAGAAGTGGTGTGTTTTTAGAAGAATCATCTCAGTTCAGTTTGGAAAGTGAGGCTCGTAAGTATTGAATCGTGTCTTTTGCCTTTGCGCTGTGAAACAACCGCGCTTACACTCCAGTCACTTACAATTACCGAGACATCGAGACATTTCAAATATTTATTGCAACACAGCAAAACTGGTGTAATGAGTCTTGACACAGCTGAGTGATGGACAAGAGATGAGCAGAATGGGAACACGGTGGGAAACGGTGGCGGATCTCCCCACGGTGGCGGAGTGTGTGTGTGTGTGTGTGTGTATGTGTGTGTGCACAGTGTTCAACAAGAACATCCTGTTTAACGTTGATGGAGCCATCTGGTTTTTAATAATTTAATCTTATTTATTTTTAG
The DNA here is from genome assembly GCA_901007665.1 of Aeoliscus strigatus. NCBI lineage: Eukaryota > Metazoa > Chordata > Actinopteri > Syngnathiformes > Centriscidae > Aeoliscus > Aeoliscus strigatus. The sequence continues at coordinate 9,547 of CAAKHB010001352.1, forward strand.
TCGTGGTTTGTCATTGTTGCAATGTCTGCCCTATAATCGTTACACGTTTAATTACCCCCCAGGGATGGATAAAGTGTGTGTGTGTGTGTGTGTGTGTGTGTGTGTGTGTGTGTGTGTGTGTGCAACGTGACCTCACCAAACTGCAGCTTCTTCATAGCAGCTACGTATTTTTCCTCTAACGAGCGGAGGACGGACAGGGGCTTGGGCCGGCTCGACACCTTCCGTGAAGACTCCACCAGCTTCCTCTCTGGGGAAGAAGAGGGGATTAGAAGAAGAAGAACAGCCTCAGCGTGAATAAAGAGCGAGAGGGGGGAGAGTCGTAGTTTGTGAAAAAGCATCAGCTGTCTGTGCGGACTCAAGAGCTGCTGAATGGAGCTTCCATCTGCCTCAAACACTCAGGAAAACGGACTCAACCTTTCCCCGACCTCAGTAATTACTTTGCTGAATGAACTGAACGGCGGCCAGAACTTTATAATATTAGATCAGATCAGATTAGATGGAAGTGTACTGTTCGCTTGGGAATTTACTGAAGAAGTTCCAACAGCAGCACAACGCGGTGATAAGACGGCACACGGCAAAATGGAACGTTAAAGAATAGTCCAGACCCTACAAACTCACACCAAACCAACCAACCCTACTAACCAGAAAACAACCCCACTAGCCCTGTACCATGACTAACGCTACTAGCCCTACTAGCCTTGAACCACAACTAACCCTAACGCTACTAGTCCTAAACTGTAACCCTACTAAGCCAAATCCCTAACCTTACTAACCCTAAACCCTACTAACCATATTAGCCCTAACCCTACTAACCCTAAACGGAACTTTACTAAACCTACTAACCCTACTAAAGCTAACTAACCCTAGTAGCTGTACTAACCCTACTAGCCCTAAACCATAACTAACTCTACTAGTCCTAAACCATAACCCTACTAACCCAAATCCCTAACCTTAGTAACCCTAAACCCTACTAACCATACTAACCCGAACACTACTAGCATTAAACGTAAATTTGCTAAACCTACTAACCCTACTAAAGCTAACCCTACTAGCTGTACAAACCCTACTAGCCCTAAACCCTAACTAACCCTACTAGTCCTAAACCGTAACCCTACTAACCCACCTGAATTCACATTCATCAAAATTTTCATGTTGATCTTTGCTGTGAAAACCGATGAAAACAGCCAACGTCCAACAGCCAACACGTCGTCTTGGCCATCATAGTTTGACGAGGAAGTCTGACGGAATTTAAAACTGTGCATGTGCGGTGCGCTAACAGTCAATAACGTCTGCTAAAGGGCTAGGGAAACGTTGAGGCAGAGGCTGTGAGTCGTCTCTAACAGGACGATGATTTAAACACCTTTGAGTCTTAAACTGTGGAGGAATAAAGAAAGGAGATTCTTCACGCTGGACATTATTCACTCTCAGAAAGCGGTGCAATCAATAAAACTGCGCTCCACCTGCCCCATTACCTTGTTGCTACGCAGCACACGTTATTAATTATCCCCCTCCCACCTGTTTCTCCAGTCGCCTCCAGAGACTCGGTCCACACCAACGGGCCTCTAACTGATCACTTAGGTGTGGAAGCGGTCATTAGACATGGTGGAGGTGTATGCGCTACACATCAATGTCCTGTTACTTCCAGGAGGATCCATAACATAAACGCCTGGGGAGTCATCCCGAGTCGCTGGACGAGGAGCTGGGAACGTGGAGGTCTTGACAGATGTAATGAGTGAATTACTGCACGTGAGCTAAGACGCATCCAGAGGAGACACGATCAGACGGGACATTGGGAGTGTGTTTCTCGGACACCTACCCTGGTTTGCCTGCCGCAGACTGGTGGTAGCGTCATAGACGATCTCAGCCGTCCTCTGGATGTCAGGCACCAGCAGAGTCAACCCTTCAGGCTCCGGGTCGGAGCTGTCCGTCTTCACCACACCTTTGCTCTTGTCTTTCTTTGACCTGGAACAATCAGCAGGAACATTCCATCAGTTCCACAATAAAAGAGAGTTGTCTTCGTCTCTTTAGGACCCCTGACACAACTTGTTTTGTGTATTTTTTCCCCCGTCGTAAACTCAATGACCCAAAGAATGGTCAGCGCGCCATTCATGAAAAGCATTTTCTAAAAATACTTTTGAGGTCCGTCAATCATAATCAGGCTCTTTGACGTGTGCGTAGCTGTAAGCCTGAGTCCAGCATTCTGTCACCAACTGGAGCCTTCTGTGATGAAGAGCCATGTCAGGCCACGGCTGTGTGTGTGTGTGTGTGTGTGTGTGTGTGTGTGTGTGTGTGCACGCACACACTGAGCGGATGACTGAAATGATCTAGGCTGGATGGAATTGCGGTCCTTAGCCTCAGCCACTTGCCCTACTTGGTGGATAATCC
>CAAKHB010001352.1:17812-41943 GCA_901007665.1 Aeoliscus strigatus
TAGTTGAGCGCCGAAAAGCCGTCGTGACATTGCTGCTTTCCACTCTTGTCTCTGTGACTTCGTCTGTTGCCCGCAGGCGTTGAGATTGTGTGTGCCCCCCCAAACCACCCACATATAGGGTTATCCCTGTAGCAGTGAGACTCCACAGAGCACGCTGGAAGATGCTGCTTTACACCAAAACCACCTGAGGGTAAGACTCCTGTTCACCCGTTAAATCTCTTCCTCCACATTCACTATCTGTGTTCCAAAGTGACGGTCGGATGCGTCCATTCACCTCCACATGACGCTTTTGCTCCACATCCGTATTCTCCTTTAACTTCTCACGCTGCTGGAAGGTCGGAGCGCTGCTCAGAACAACTTGCCAGGACGTGGGAGTGTGAGTGTGTGTGTGTGTGTGTGTATGACACATGAAAAGGAGAGGGCAGGCGTGAGGGGCTCTAAATGGCGGAGTTAAATCTCCGTCTGACATCACGGAGCACGCTGGAGAGTCAACAGTTCCGGCGGAGATGATCCAGATATCAGCAAGTGGCTCTTTGTTACCGGGGAGATGACACACTCCGACCGTTGTTCCGTTTCATCCGTGACTGACTTCCTATGTGTGTGTGTGTGTGTGTGTGTGTGTGTGTGTGTGTGTGTGTGTGTGTGTGAGAGAGAGAGAGTCGGGGGTGTGGATCTGTTTACAACTGTGCTGCCGAATAAGAAGCGTGTTTTTGTGGCGTCGTCTCATTGATTGCTTCTGTTTCCAGACGATGGCCGGTTAGCGGAGCGGCGGGATCATGGGCACCACGGTTGTTACGCTGGAGGACGTGCGGGTGCTGGAGCTCAAAGAGGAGCAGGAGGAGTCCATCCTGGCCATGTTGGGCATCGTCGGCACGTTCCTCAACCTCTTTGTCATCGTCTTTGTGTACATCTACACGACGCTGTGAAGGGGCAAAGCTGAGGGTTTTATCCGACGAGCAGAGGAGTGAAGAGCTGGAGCCCACGGGCTGGTGGGGAAGGAAATAACTAAGATGTTCCCCAGACAGAGGTGGAAAGAGGACGCACCGGAGGACCACAGAGAAGCCATACTGTCCGGTCAGAGACACGAGATGGACAGATAACGAAGAGCTGGAGAGACCGCAGGACGCCTCGTCCCAACAGACAAACAACGACAGACAAAATACACAACTTCTACTTCCTGACTCACAGGAGAGATGAACACAAGTCGATACCTGACCGGACCAGGAATTAAGCCATGTCAAAATGTCAGAGGACATTTCTGTCCAGCGAGTGGCATCGGCCCTCGGGAGAAAATGGTCTCTGAGCGTCAGGGCCCAAATGAGGAGGAGGAGGAGCTCTGCTGCAGCGTCGTCTCCGAGAAACATCTGCACCAGTCCACGAACAACTGTCCACAGAGGATATGAACGCTTCTACGGCCAAGTCCACGTCCACACGGAGACAGAACCGGATTGGTTTTAAAAACGGTTTTCGTCCACACAAAATCACATGCCTCAACACAAATACAGTACATGTGCAGTAGTACATCCTCCAGGCCTGTAGGTGGAGCTGTGACGCTGACACACCATCACGGATGGAGGAGAATGCAAACGGAACCAGAAGGAAACAGACAGACCCATCACATTCAACACATGGAGACGCCATTGTTGTTGTTGTTAGCCAGGTAGCATGAGGCTCAGGAGGGGTGGAGCTATGACGGACACGCACAGGAGAAACGCTGTCCCCACACTCATTCAACAATGATCATTTGCAGGCTCCATGACAACGAAAAACTACAGATTCACCTGAACTCATCACCATGGAGACCAAAGGTCCTTACAACAGTAAACTACTGATTCACTTGAACTTGTCTCTGTAGGGACGTGGTCTAAACCTGCTAAGAAGTTTATCATCAAGGGTGTATTTATAAAACTGCTACGTCACTATATTTACAAAATGTGAAACTCTGACAGACGGATATTTTTATAGAAAATCGCTGCAGAAATGAAAAAAAAAACATGAATTAATGTGGGTGATTGCGATGAATTGGGCTCTTTGTTATTCTGGGGTCGTGGAGGGTGGAGCTAAAGACGCTTCATTTGTTTGGTTGATTTGACAAGTGTCAGCAGTCCTTTTCCTATACAGATTTTCTTATAAGTCTAGACGTGTTGTGTCGTGGCAGACATCTGAACAATAAACAGTATTACCCAGAGACGTGTGTGTGTGTGTGTGTGTGTGTGTGTGTGTGTGTGTGTGTGTGTGTGTGTGTGTGAAACTGCCTGTTTTCATGTGTGTGTTCAGTGTCAGTGAGCTCATTTCTTTCACGGGTGCAAACATGTGCTGGAACTCAGAGACGTGTCAATGGTGCTGATCGAGTCCGGATGATATGAACAACATCTGAGGTAACGACGTTCAGCATGGCGATCCGTTAAAAACACCGAAGTCAACCTGAATTAACCAGGTATGTGTTTATCACCATTAAGACACCTTGAAAGATGTTTATCACCCATGGCAATAAAAATGGGATTTATCTGGCAGCAGCTCAATCCCATCTGCGAGTGTGGTGAAATTTTGCTTGTGTTTTTAACCCTTTAACACCGACGGTATCACTGCCGGTTCCTCTACCTGATGTGAAGAAGGAGCTAGGAGAAGGAGGGAACGTCCATCAGTTCCAGAAAGTAGAGAACTTCACATCTAAGTTTCTGTCATTACAGTAATGACTCGACGGTTTTATGCCGCCAGATATAAATGTGATTACTGTAATGACAGCACCATGGCTGTTGTCATCTTTCAGCAACGCAGCGAACAAACGACACTCAGCTGAATGGTGAAGAGAACGAATCTTCTCAGGAAGTGATTCAGCACGGTTTGTTCGCCCAAAAGATTGGTTGTTTCAAACCTCAACAACACAAACTCCCTTTCGATCTGATCCTCAGGTTAGACTGAAAAAGCCAGAGAGAAGAATAGAAGCCTCTCGCCGAGTCACAGCGATGATTTGTGGTGGTGGCGTTGCCCCTCCCCACCTGTTCCCTTCCACCTTAAAATGCAAAATGCAGAGTGGCAGACTCACTGCTGTTAATGGGTGAAAAGTGATGAACTGCAAATGAGAAAGTAAGGAGGGGAAATGAATGAGTGAATGAATGAATGTCAGACAAGAGCTGGTACGGAGTCCGTTCCAATCAATCTGATACAACGATCAGGCGCAAGAATCTCGACAATCTGTGGAGCAAGTACACACAGAAGTCAAATAAAACTAGAAAAGCACACAGACCTCCACCAAACAGCTCATTCCCACACAATGTTATAGTCATATATTCATTTTATTATCTGCAATAAATTCATTCATCATCAGACTGGTACCTGACATCATCTTTGGGTCTGAGAGTCACCGGCAGCCGCCGTTCACCGGGGCGCTAACGGCCACGGGAAAAAGTGCTTAGGTGGTGCCACCTGCTGGCGTGTGGATTCATTTAACACACTAAACACCTGCGCACTATTTTTATTTTCAATTAAGATATATTACAATGGCGTTTAACGGTAATCGCTCCCGCTAACGACTCAGCGACATGACAGAGCTCCAGTGAGAAGGTGGAACGTTCCTAAAAGGCTTTGGAGAGACACTGATGATGAATGTGGAGCTACATACGAGGTCGACCGCTGAGGAGCTCTGGGGCAGAGGGGTAATAGACGGTGTGTGTGAAAGAGGTGGAGGAAAATAAAGGTATTCAGGTCCACAGAGAATGCAGGCGATTTATTTCTCTGGGGAATGTGGGCTGGTGTTCACTTCCTGCCAAGATGACACAAGTGTGTCGTCGCTCCACAACACGCAAATGCACACACACACACCTTTATTGTCCTAATGTCAATGGCTTTTGCTCCCTCATTTACAACAAGGACATTCTGTATGCTTGTTACCTCACAACAAATTCCTAAAAATCTGAAGAATCCCCATTACTCGTCATCGACGAGATTTTAAAAATCGTATCTCACTCAATTCTCACTCACTGAATTCTTTGCAAATCCAGGAAACTTGTTAACTGGATTTTTTACAAAATTTAAAAACAAAACATAAAAAACAACCTTAGAATAACATTTGATTCCGATTCACTTGCAGTTACTTAAGCTGGTAGAATGGTCACTAACCTGACAAGTTTACATTTGACGTCATTAGGAGAAATAAGTCAAGTTCTTTCATTTTGAAAAGAAAGCAGAAGAAAACAACCTGTCAGACTGTCAGCGACGTGCAGACGATAACACCCAGGTACACCACCTCTTACTGTTCTGAAATGACCTACTGATGTCATGGAGGACCCTGGACGTGTGTGACATTGATCGGCCGCTGACGGCTCAGGGCAGCTGGCTCTCGTACAGAGGATGGTGTGAGAGCCACAGGCTGTTTCTGTCACTGTACACCGTGACTTCCATTAGGTACGTGTTGTCAATACGTCACGCCTCACCGGAGCACGCACACACCAAACTGTCAGCGGAATTTAGAGACTAATGAGGAACAATTACAACACGTACAATGCTTTTTATCAGCTGTTATTTAATCACAAGGGCATGGGCAGAGCATTAACGCGCGCACACACACACACACACACACACACACCATGCACTCACGCCATTTGAATCACTCCAGCAGCGGGAAGCACAAAGTGATGGTTCATGCTGACATCTAACCACTGTCTGTGGGCTGATGCGAGACCATGTACGATATAAACAGAGACTGTATGTCGCTCGCAAGAGAAAATGTCTTTAATACAACTCAGCAGTTACATAACTCAGTGACGCTGCAGACAATTAAGGTTTCTGTTTCAAACCGTCACAGCTACGTGGACGACAACTGTGATTGGAGTGTTTGCGTCATGTGACTCTTGGAGTGGGAATTCTGTGTTACTGAAAAAGAACGGAAAACTATGCCGATATTTTTGTCTTTGCTGCGGTAACAAGACAAGTTCAGGTGAACGAGTAGTGTTCTATCTTTGGACCGTTGGTCTCTATGGAGACAAGTTGAGGTGAATCAGTAGTTTTTGGTTGTTCACCGTGTAGACATATTCAGCTAATTTACTTTTGATCATTTTGTATCTGATCTGTACTTCTATCCTACATAAGCTGCTGAAAGTCCGTATTGAGCGCAGACAACAGGGTTGACACAGCACTAATAACCAGAGAGTCCCGGAGGAGCTCAGGCCGGATATGAGGCTGACGTGACCTCAATGTCACAGGCCCTTTGTGCTCGCTACGATGGATGACTAACAAAATCCAATGGATAACAAAGCGTGTGTGAAATGAAGAGGGTTACAGCCAAGGCAGAGCGTTTACACCCACATCAACAAGGATCAGGTTCTACAGCAGAGAGGGAGCCTTTCAATACTGATGACTCAGTATCAGGAGCAAGTAGTCCAGGTTCAGTGTTTTACTCAAGGATCCTGGAACTCAAACTGGAAACTTGTGTGTGTGTGTGCATGCGTGTCTTATAATTAACCCTTTGACAGTTAAACATTGACAGTATCACTGTGGATACATTCCCGGTAACATACTCAGAAAACACTGAAAGCTGAGAAGTGTCACTCGGTTCCTCTACCTGGTGTGAAGAGGGAACTAGAAGGAGAAAACGGTAGTTGACAACAGTCAAGTTGCTGTCATTACGGTAATGACTCACGGGCTTCCAGCAACAGAGTAAACGGGATTACTGTAATGACAGCAACATGGTTGATTTCAACTATCTGGAACCGATGGATGTTTTCTCCCTCAGATTAGGTAGAGGAACCGAGTGACACTTCTCAGCTTTCAGGAACCGTCTCATTACGGTACTCCAAAGTATGCTCGCAGGAATGTAGCGCCGAGGGCACCGGAGTTAAAGGGTCAAACCGATGACAACGACTGGTTGCTACAATGCAAAAGAATTCAACCTGAACCTTCATCTTTGGCATCTTTACTTCAATTCAAGAGTTTCTGCATGAACATCTGGAACATCTGCAGGTGGAATCCAGAACAAAACACTCACACCCACAGACACATGGGGTCAGGTAAAACTCCACGAGGAACATTAACCACATCCCTTCAGTTATTTGGAGTTTTCTGGATGATCCAGGTTCAGGTTACATAGATGCACCGTCCGGCCGAGGTATCGGAGGGATCTTACCTGAGTCGTTGCGCAGGTAGGAGGACATAGCCGGGATGAGACAAGACTGACTCAGCAGCTCCTGCAGCACTGCCGGCAGCGCTGAGCTGTTGTGGCCTCTGCTGTCGGCAGAGGAGGCGTCTGGACTGTGGCAGCTGCTGGAGCCGGCTGGGTTGATGTAGCTGGCTAAGACCTGGAGAAGTGGAGGGTGACTTAGTGACAAAACAAGTGACACATATACTTGGAAATGGAACATAACAACAAGGAAGCATCGGGCCTCTGTGCATGAAATGCTCTGCCTATGAGGCGAATTTCAGGGTATGAAAAACCCTTGTATGTCAGGGCTATAATAATTATAATACAACAATAACAATACAAAATAAACATGAATAATATTAATAACAATAATATTAATACTATACCATAATAAAAATTGTGTTATAATGATATAAAAATATACAATTATTATATATTATTTATTCTATTATTAATTAAGACCAACAATTTGTGAGAGGATGTTTTGCAGGAAGTTCTCCATTGTGGGACTAATAAAGTTGTCTGGCTAACCGATGTGATGGTGAAAGAATCCAAACACTTCCTAACTAACGGACGTAACAAAGATCGACCAATTCACCTGCAGTAGACAGGTGACATGTTCCTCCTCCAGCCGCTGCTTGGTGAGTGCCTGCTCAACGTCCCAGCCCGACGCCGTGGATCCGGTGCCAAACCCGGTTCCTTTGGCCCAGTACAGCTGCTGCTCCTCACTCGTACCCGCGCCGTGACAGCTGGAGATCTGCGGCTGCAAACACACACACACACACACACACACACACGTTGTATGTGGTGTCTCCTCTCAGCTGGGTGATTGCAAACGGAAGGAGATTATTTGTGTGGATAATTAGTGCTGGGAAAGGTCAACAGCGCTGTGTCTCCTCTGACTGATGAAAAATACCTGAACACCGTCCTTCAAACTACGTTAATGTCCATTCTGCCCTCGGACATGTTGAGAGATCAGCCCATCAGTTGTTGTGATAGTTTTTTGAGGGTCACAGGTGGAGGATGTGTGAAATATAGAATATAGAACAGCCGCACCGATTCATGTTCTGGGAATGAAAATGTCTAATATGTAAAACATGGAAAGATGGGAAACCAGTGATTACTGGCCTGATTCCAGGATGAAACCTCCACCCAGACCATGTCATTGACCTGAGGTCTGCACCAGGAAAATGTCACATTTCGGTAGAGTCGGTGGCGGGAGGTGAAAATGAGTGCGGTGCATATGAGCAACTGAACGTCCCATGACTTAGTGACACCGGCTCCGTGAACAAAACCAAGACCCAAGACGACTGCAGGGGCCATGGTTGTTTGAGGAAGCACACACGGTGGATATGTGACACGCAGTGAGTTAGTGCTGGGATTCATTCAGCCGCTCACACACACTCTCACACACACTGTATCCTGCAGGTGCACTTAAAGACGTTCCACACTCGTCCAGCACCTGAGGGAAACACTGGATGCACGTTACGTAACTGACTACTAGTTCATCTCGTCTTTCTATCTGCTCCTCAAACTGAGCAAAGTAAAGACATGGAACTTCACGTCACGTCAGGATGAAACAGCCTGAGTGTGATCAGCACCATCAACATTTACAAAGGTCACAGCAGCCCCAAATATCATCAGGTTACAGAACAAACACAAATAAGACACGGATTGGAGTTAGGACAGATGATAGAGTCATCTGAAAAGATGCTGGTGAGAGTTGGTAATGACGGGGAGTAGAAAGGGAGTCATGAAAACGTCTTCTTACTACGGGCTAGTGACAACAACCGGATTTGATTGGAGATGGTTCAGCTGGGACTAAATATCCACTGTGTTTGGTTCTGATCGGAGTGTGTGTATTACTCTGTATTGGCTTTTATATGCATGGAGCAGACACCAGGGATCCACTTGAACCACATCGACTGAGCTCACTGAATGTGGAAAATGAGAAGAAATTTTAAAAAAACTAAGATAAAAAACATTTCAAAATCAAATCAGGTGTAAACTGATGAGGAAGCTTAATCATTGGCTTGTTGAGGTGGCGTTAAATAAATTATACCTTATCACTCTCCTTCACTAATATGTAGAAAAAATGTGTTTTGTTTGTTAATTATAAACACTATCATCATCCAGCTCTGTATATATTTCATTTATGTTTAATTTTTTTTTTTACATGTTTGTAAAATGTGGGAATGCCTGATCATGAGTCTGTCATGATTTTGAAATCCACTGATACCAAATCCCACACCAAGTTTTATGGATCAGTGTTATGTTTGACCTTAAATTACGCGCATTCCATTCCCATTAAAAAACAATGTAAGCAAATCAGATTGGAATAAATAACGTATTTCAGCAATTCCACGACACTGAAGCACTGACCTGGCGCTAACCTGTGGAGGTTAATCTGTGGAGAGGTGACGTCAGATTCGCTGTTGGCTTCAGATAACTCTTTGTAAGCTGGGATGACTAGAAAACCGCAGCGCGGTCATGTGACAGAGTGACAAGAAAGTAACAAAACTAAGGCAGCCGTTAGCAACTTTCACAATAAAGGCTAATTTTCTTTTCCAACCACGTGATCGGACCTGTTTTATGACCATGTGACCAGATCGGGACATCACGTGAACATTTTCACAGGTCAAGTGTCCAATTAAAGTGCTAGCAACACAGAAGCGTGTGGAAACAAGGCCACCGTTCTCAGGGGATGTTTTCATGACGAGGGATGTTTCATCTAGGTGTGACACAACCAAGCAGCTCATTTGTTAAAACCTCGTGGAGGTCTTTACTCCCCTGAGCTCCTCCAGCACTTCATTAAGTCATTGTATAATGGAGTGGAAGTAGCCTGAGGGTCTGTGACTGTCAGGAGGACTCTGTGCAGCTGAGTGAGCCCCACCTCAGAGGCACCGGCACTGGCATTGGGGTTGCGTGGGGCGTGGTGGCTGAGAGCAGACAGGCAGGCCAGGATGAGGTGGATGGCCCCGATCTCCAGAGCCATGCGGCGCAGCAGCACGCCGTCGTCAGTGGTGAGCGGAGTGCTGCTGAACAGCGCTCGCAGGACGTGAAACGGCAGTGTGGGCAGCACGTTGGCTGACGGCGACTGCAATATGTGACCTGGGAGGAGGAATGGAGGAGAGAGTGGATCATGTGGGAAGGTTTTTGGATCCATTAATCCCAAAAATAAAAGATAACCAGAACGTTGAGAGGAACGATGGAGATTTGACCTGCAGCTGCTGCAGGGACCTCTCTGCAAATGTGTCTACTAGCGTTGCTGCTAGATTTATTTACCTCAACGTTAAACACAATGTTTTTTTGTGTGTGTGAATTGATGAACACACACCTGCTGTGATTGAGACTTACTTCCTTCTCCGTCGTCGGTGACGCCGAGCACCAGGCGGAGCAGACACTGAGCATGCTTCCTCTCCTTCAGCAGCACCTCGGCGTAGCCGGGTAAGCGCAGGAACAGGCCAAAGGCCGCCAGAGAGTGAGCGGGGATGGGTGACATGGTCTGCACCGAGGACGAGGACGAGGACGACGACTGGGACTGTTGCTTGTTGATGGGTGGCGGCTCGGCGGCGATGGATTCGGGCGCCTCGTACACCAGCTCCCCCGACTGTTCGATGGTCACCCACTCGAACTGGTCGCTGTCCTTGGGCTTCTCCTGTGAGGTGGAGGGGACGACCGGGGCGCTGACCTGCATCAACACAGAAAATTACATGCCGTATATTCATAGATGGATTTACTGGAAATATACATACAGTTTACAATGTGTTGTGCTTTTACGATAATGTAGAAATGTCATGTGTCACTAGCTCATCTGGTCAACAGCCGTTGTCTCATGACTCACCTGCTGGATGACGTCCGGGTAGAGCATGGGCAGCCGCTCAGCGATGAGCGCCAGGCCTCCCATGCCGGCGAAGACCTGCAGGGGGGAGTGGATGGGATGGGAGTCGAGCAGGGAGTCGTCCGTGGCGGCATCCAAACATTCGTCGCCGGGTGTCATCGGTTCGTCCTCCGGGCAGCTGCTCAGCATGTCCGAGTGATCCACTGTGGGGGGGGGGTCATTTTTCCCTTTTAGTGCTGATTTCTGTCTGTGAGTGTTTGTGGACGAATCCTTCAGGTTCTGTCTCTGCTCATGATTGCTTCCTTACACAACCACCAGATGCTTTACACCTCCTCTAATTCCCTCTGTGCTTCTGTGTGTCTCCGCGTGTGTGTGAGTTCACCGAGGTTAAGGTAAGAGGTTAAGGTAAGTGTGAATGCGAGGATGAAGACATATGGTTGGGTTATGGTAAGGTTACGTTAAGGGTTAATGTCAGAGGCAGGAGGGAGTTTGCAGGAAATCAATGAAAGTGCCGTCTGCAATGATGTTTGTGTGTGTGTGTGATCTTGGCAGCTTGTCTAATGACACCATTTGAACCGAGTAGCCAGTCAGAGACGACATGTTGGTTAAATATAGATAATGACTGAATTCACTGAGTGTTTCACATGCGGCGTGTGTGTGTGTGTATGTGAGAGAGAGTATAAAAGAGGGACATTAAAAATCATTCCAGCGTTTCTAATCGTTCCAGTGTCTCACAGACAAAATCCAGGATTGAGAACAGTTTCATTTGGAAGGACAAATGAAGCTGACGCACACACGTTTTGAATTCTATCCTTCATGTTTCTGCCTCCATTCCACAGACAACAGATCAACACCAGCAGCTCCAATGATCCATTCACTGATAATCACAGTAAATCATCCAGTTTGTTACTTACTGAGACAACACGCCGTGTTCAGCAATCTGTGCTGATGCTGAAATGTCATTGGAGCTCAGTTCAACGGCGAAAACGATCGATTGTGGACGGGACACGACAGGTAGCAGGTTGGCAGTGACGGACATGCTGAGATCATCAGATCCAGGAGCACTGATGTTAGAAATGGCCGTGACCTTGAGCCAGCACAATCCCAAAGCTAAATCCAATGAGACGGGCAGCAGCTCAAGGAACAGAGGCGGGTCAGCACATTAACGTCCTGACAGAATGTCCCTCAGTGTTACTGTCCACTTCCTGTCTGAACGAGACAAGCTGAGGTCCGATCCAGGATTTATTTTCAAGTAATCCATTAAATGTTGCTCCACGAGGACACAATCATCACTGACAATCAGTCTAGGTATCACACTTTCAACATTTTAAGTCCAGTGCAGACCAAAGATACATCTACTTGTGTACACTTGCAACAGAACGTTCCAGCAACAGTCCAGTTCACACTGAGCAACGGTTGCATTGTGATGTGTCATGAAGCAGAACAGCACAACAAACCCTACGGAGACCTTGACTCTTCTTATCGGACCATTTTTGGAATGTGCGCTCTGGCATTTGTCTTTGAAGTTTTGTTAGCAAAAGACTAACACCAGAGCGTGTTGTGGAAATTCGCCAATAAGAAGAGCTGAGTTCTATGGTGGTTTTGTTGTGCGGTTTCGCATTGCGGCACGTCACACCGCACCCATTGCCGTGGAATCGACAGTGAGGACCCAATGAGCGGTCGCAGCTCGCTGCCTCAGTGTGAACTGGACCGTTGCTGGATTGTTCCGTTGAAAGAAGACACATCGTTGTACGTTGGTCTGGACTGACCTTCCAGCACCAGGGTGAACAGAACCGTCGGTACCTTTCTCAGTGCGTAAGCGCTTGAAGGAGTCGGTCTTGGAAAGGCCAGGGTCGGAGATGATCTTGGAGCCCAGTCGGACTGTCAGGTTGATGGACTGGTAGCCCTGCGGCAGCTTGCGGTCGTACAGGAGCGTCAGCAGCTGGGCCAGAGTCATCTCGGGCGGGAGGGGTTGACCTGCAGGGGAGGGGGGAGACAGCAGATGGTAACAGACGTCCGGTGTCGGTCGGCCTGAGGGCAGCGGACCCGGACGTCGGGTCGCGTACCTGGAAGCAGTTTGTGGTACAGGTGGAAGACAGGCACACTGATGGTTTTGGCAGAGGGGTCGACGCAAGACGAGGCCGTCAGCTTGTCGCTCATGACACGACCCCTCCTGGACGGGGGTCGGGGAGGGGTTGAGAGAGCCCGTTTCGACTGAGACTTCAAGCCTGATGGTGGAGACAGAACAATCACTCAGCTGCAATGAAGCTCCAGTCGGAGTCCCAGAGAACCTTCACATCAGCTGCACCACTCACAAACTGTTTTTCCAGTCAGTCCTCAGTGAGCAGACCTTGTTACCGCACTAACTACAACCAGACAGGCATTATTTTCCGTTCAAATCAGCTTTTGGTCCGTTTATATATTCACGGAAGTCCCGCATCGAGAGCTGGGAAAGTCGCAGTTGTTGCTGTCTGTGGAGATCGACGTAGCCGCAACGGGTAGTTACAATTCTGGACAGGTGACGTCAGGCTACGCAGACCCTATGCCGTAGATACGCCGTTAATTTGACGCTTCAACACGAGCAGACACGAAGTAGAAATCATACCTGAGGCCACAACCACACTGTAGTTCTCCTGGAAGCCGTTGTCAGCTTTCATCTTCTCCTTCTCCTCGTGGTTCTTCTTCTCCTTGTCCTCCTTCTGCTCATTGATGAGTTTGGCTGTGATGCTGGGTGTGTCTGCGTGGATGAATACAGCAGGAGATCAGACAAATCAAAAACGCCACAGACCATCTGAGATGAACCTCAGGTTTGGTTGGAAAGAAAGAAAAAGTTCTGGGTAGAAATCCAGGCAACACACACATATGAAAGGTCATATGACAGCAGTGTGTGTGTGTGGCCTTGATCCAGGTAGGTGAGGCATTCATCATGACCCTGGCCGACTCAAAGTTAGCTGGGAATATTGACGCTCACAGCACCGGCGCAGCACTGCTGACCTCAGAACGTCCGAGGAATTAAACCCCACAGGCACACCAACAGTTGTTGTTTCAGAAAAAATGTTCAATAATTTAAGAGCAGATGGTTTGAAACCTGCTCTCATTTCTTGAGGGGAAAAAAAATCCATCCTCCAGCCTCTAAATATAACACCGTTACACTAACGACACGTGATCAGCTGCCTGATGATCAGGCGTGATGTGGGACAAACTGGACTTTTCAACAGTAAAGCATGTCCACAAATATCAGATTAACAGATTTTAACAAAGTTGCAATAAAATTCAAACTGAACATCATAGTAGTATCATAGTAGTAGCTATTTCTTTTGATTGGAGTTCAAATTAGCTAAAATCAAATATAAAAATAAAAATAAAAAAAACTGTACATAGGAATAAAATAAAAAAAATAAAACAAATATAAATTATATTTAAATATTTAAATAAATAAATAAAATATTGGGGTATTTGCCACATCAATATCAATATAATATCACCAGCCAAAATATCGTGATAATTCACAGCACCAAATTTCTCCCTCACTCCTAATTGGTACCGTTTCCTTTACACATATATAAAAAAATAAATAGCAGATACTTGTCAGCTCTGCAGCTAGAGCGCTGCATCATTGTGTGTTTGTTTTGCGAGAAAGCAGGTCGCAAGATATTTACTTCAAAGACTGCGATTAAAAATGAAAGACGCAGCCGACGGGATAAAAACCCAAACGGCACAGGAGCGACTCACTCGCCAGCTGCAGGGCTGCGCAATATTGATGAAGCAGCTTCACACACACAGCGTTTGATTGTAATTTATTGTGAAAACCGCTGTGGGTTCTCCAAATCAAAAAACACACCGCCTGCACACAAAGACAGAGATATGGCTGACACACCCACCTGACCTAGGAACATTTACTTTGACCTGTTTGTGAACAGCGCCACTTCTACACACCGCAGAATGAAAAAAAACACCTATTCATGTCCTCGGTGAAAGTCCATTGGATTTTGGAATCTGTCATGTTGGCTTAGGGCCAAATTGGTTTCATTATTTTTCTTCCTCTCACTATCCATTATGAACCGGAAACACGGTATGTAATTAGTTCTGCGCATGTTTGAAAATATCACTACTTCCAGCCACACCTGTTGTTCTTTAAACACACAGTAACACTGCTTTTTTTATCACGTCGCTTTAGTGTTCTAAACTTTTTTTTGTTGTTCGAGTATTTTTAACATGTTAAAGTGGTTTGTGAGCAAGCATCATACCAGCTTTTCGTTGTTAATGGATGATGTAATTAGCCCCATTATATATTCTTTACCAAAAAGAGGAGACCATTAACAAGGAATACCTATTTATCGAATAAGTAAAATAAATATATGAAACATTCTAGAAAGAAACGGAACGACAAAAACATATTTAGTTCGTAAATTTAAAAATTACTTTTCTTGAATAGAACAACTAAAAATTACATTTACATTTAAATGTACATTCTTTGTATTTATAATGCAGGCAATAAAGAGTTTATTACAAAAAAAGGAAAATGACAAATTGTTTTGACAGAATAGTAGCTGCGTTTCACGACTGCAAAGATTACATCAAATTATACCGATGGGTTTGCTGTACGGACCAGGTCATGACAATTTCTATCATCAAATTATACCAATCTGGGTTTGCTGTCCAGATCAGGTTATGACAGATTCTATCACATGCTCCATGTCTTCTTCTCTGTGATGGTGTATTTCTGTGTCAGTGTTACAGCTCCACCTACAGGCCTGGAAGAATCACTAAACAGCGATTCACTGCATTTGTGCGGACGTGTTTTTAAAACGATTCCGGCTCGTATCCATGTGGACATGGCCTTTGTCGCCATGTGTTCTAGCTACAGAAGCGGTGAATATACAACAGATTGCAGTCACTGCTACCTACCAGACACCCGGTCCAGGACCTCAGCAAGGGTGGTGGAGATGGGCAGATGGAGGGTTCGGTACTTATGTCCTGCTCCATACATGGGATGCTGGATCATGTGACTGGTGGCGTTGATGCGTCCTTTGTACAGCTGGGAAAAGTTGGACAAGTTGTTAGACATCTCACGGCTGATGATCATCATTTAGTAGACGTGTGGTGTTTTAACTAAGAGAAAAGTGATCGTCAACAAAGAACAGCAACAACAATCCATCCTCACATAGCTGGTGATTGTGTAATGACTAATGATTAAGGAGTAAAATAAGTATCTGAATGCAAATCTATCCCAGTTGTGAACATATTTCAACCTAATGACCTTCTCTCCTCTAAAAGTAGATAATGTCCTCAATGGAGGGGGACCTGAAACTCACACCCCTTTCAGGTAAGCCAACGACTTAACGACCCTCAGACGACTGACAGCCAGGGAGGGTGACCTGATACCAACACTCCTTTGTGTGAGGTAACGACCCAACTTAGTATTAGTAGCAGGACTCCCCACTAGTCTGTTCAGAACTGAAGAAGCTTCTCGGATGAGTGGCGAAACGTCTTTAAGAAAACCAGAAGTCCAGTTGCCTACGATTTAACCCAGCAAGATAATGTCCTCAACACTGGGAAGGAAAAGGTCTGTGTGAGTAATGCAAACATCCCCTCTGCCGCTAGATGCGTTATCAAACACACACTCCTGGAGGCCAATCAGTGAGGATCATTAAGATGTGACTGGAAGACAGGGATCAGCCTCAGATTGATGCTGCTGCACTGCCCCCCTGTGGTGACAGGTTCACACTACAAAATCGACTCATTATCACCAGTTTGTCACCATACAGCTGACTGACGTAGAGTATGAGAGTCTGACTGTTAATTACAGATATGACGTCACCTGCCATGTCAGATAGAGTCAGATTCAAGAATCAATAGATTAACCCTTTAACACCAACCGTTTATCCAGCACTACACACTACATCTGGAGCCAAACAGACTGAGGCGACAGAGCTGCTACTGACCGGACAGGGGGACTGGAGGAAGACTGTGACCTTCTCGTCCTCCAGCATCAGCTGAAGGAAAAGCCTTCGAATGAAGCCTGAGATGTTTCCAGAGACGGGGACATTTCCTCGCTGGGGTGCGGACTGGAAGAGCTCACAGAGAACCTGCAACGGCACGAGACAGATCACAGATCCACACATAGACAACGGTATAATGATGAGAGTTGTGAAGGGTTTTTTTCTGATTGCGCAAATAGTCGGGTAATTACAGTATTCAAATGTAACCTTTATTTTGAAATTTCAGATTTAAAGTTGATCATTGTGTTAAATTGGTAAATCAATTCTTTGTGACATACAAAAACAGTATCTATCATTGTAATGAGAAGAAACCAGTGATATACATCCGTAGTGGACAAGTGAGGCTACACTGTCTTGAGATGATAGGTCTCCGAGGAAACGGTAGCGTACCTGCGCCATCAGCCGCTGGTTGTTGGGGTGACAGGAGATGCACTGCAGGAAGAAGGCCACGGTGGCGTTCTCCAGTGCTGTCCTCTGCTGGGTGGTGAGCCCGCCCGCCTGCCCGGCAGACGCCAGGGAGAACCGAGACCCCGAGGGCTGAGGCTGCGGCAGGGAGTGGCAGCCGGCGTTGGCGCTGGCGCTGGAGTGGCAGAGCAGGAAGAGCAGCGCCGTCCACAGTGGGTTCACCTCCGGCCCGCCCAGCCAGTCCTTCATGGCGTGGCTGTTGCCAACCTCCGTGAGGAAGCGCAGCACGGGGGCGGCCAGTTCGGCGGCCAGCGGCGGCCGGCTGTGCGGGGACAAGGAGCACAAGTGATAGTGGTGGTGGTGTCGCCTGTCGGCCAACGCCGAGGGCAGGGGGAGGTCGGCGCTGACCAGCAGACCCACGCAAAACTGGGCCAGGCTGCGGACGAGCAGCGACGGTAAGCCCGAGTCCAGCAGCTGCTCGATCGCTCCTGGGGACTGAGAGGCGGCCGCCAGTGTGGTCAGTTGTGACTCAGACAGACTGACAGGGGGCCGGGCGTGTTTGGAGTCGTCCGTGAGCCCCGCGGCGTTGGTGTGGGCGTCATGCTGCTTCTTGCCGTCGTCCGTCATGGAGAGGCGGTGGTGCTGCGCCTGGGAGTGGTTGGCAATGGGCACAGAGACGATGCCCATCCAGGACATGAGTAGGGAGAAGTAGCTGGGGTGGATGTGGCACATGGAGCACAGCAGGCTGTCCACGGCCTTCTTCAGCACGATGTTACATGGCAGCGACATAGACCAGTTGTACAGCAGCCTGGAGGAACGGAGGAGCCAATGAGAAACACCGGGCACAGCTTCTTCAACAGAACGTACGAGGGGAGACGGCTGAGAAGGTGTTCTGATCATCGACCTAATTACATGACCAGTTGTGCTATCAGAAAACGGTTCCTGGTATGTTGTGTATTAGTGGGATTGTTCTAACTGCATTTGAGTTTAACAAAGCACCACTGTTTGTGAATTTGAAAGATTCTGAATACTTTTGAATATTACACATTCAGTTTTCTCAAGCGCTCCAGTTCCAAATTCCAGCGGTTGGACAGTAGATTTATTCTTCCTCACTGTAAACACTGACTGTTGAGGTTTAACATTAAGCCCCCAGTGTGGGATCAAGTTTGCTTTGTGTTTTGTGTCAACAGCAGTCACATGGTGTGAAGAAGAGGAGAGCAGCACTGACTCAAAGAGTTCCCTGTTGAGCAGCGCGGGCAGGTCGTAGTCGACGGGCAGCTCGTAGCTGTGCCACAGGACGGCGGCCACACAGTGGAGGTGGGAGGGCGAGGGCATGACCAGACCGTACTCCCTGGACGAGGCTGCGGAGGAGCCGGCGCCTGTGAAGCCCATGGGACTGATCTTGTGGGCGGCGACCTTTGATGAATCGTGAACCCACTGGAGAAGAGCCTGGATCCTGGAGATGAAGTTCAGAGCACGTTTGAGGAGGTTGGACCAGACAAGTCGTCAAACTGTTTTTTTTTTGTTTTTTTTTTAAATCGGCGGGACAGTAAAATATGACAAGAAGAATGAGGACACATTTTACGATCGGCTTACGAATGAGTCTGTCTAGAACATCACCTTGACCGTTCCTTGTTTGTCGCTGGTTGTTGTAAATCAAAGGAGGACAGTCCTTCACATACCTGTCTTTGGTTCCGGCGTCCTGCGTGGTGCCCAGCTGGTAGAGAATGTCGATGGTGGAGTCTGACGACAGGCCGTTCAATCGACCGAACAGCAGCGGACTGTTCAGATCTACAGACACAACGACACCGGCTCACAGTTCAATGCTGCAGTTCTCCGAAACACACGTCCTGACTCCGACCTGCTGCTTGGACTTCAAAACGTGACTCAGGTTCACGCTCGCAACTCTGAGCACATCGCCGTCTATACAACTGTGCTAGAATGCTTTGGAGTACCGTGAATTCTGTTTGTGCGATCAACACAGGCGCAGGCAGGGACACACAAACAACTCCTGGCCGGACTGTCGGACTCCTGGCCGGACTGTCGACTGGTTCCGAAAAGTTGAGAATAGCCATGTTCCTGTTATTATGGTAGTCCCATTCGCTCTTTTAGCGGAAGCTGGCAAGTCATTACCGTAATGACAGCAACTTGAAGTGCAACTTCTTAACTTTCAGGAATCGATCGTCCTTCCCTGATTCAAACTGTAATGCAATTAACGTCGTGTAATTATGGTACTCCAAAGTATGCTAGTGTGAATGTATAAGCAGTGATACTGAGGGTTGATCGTTGTGAATATAATTCTCTATGACGGCTTTGGTTCTGAGACCTTGACAATGCGTGTTTCTGAGAAACTTCTCCTCGCTGATGATTAACGCTGATTAGCTGTGTGACTCACTGGCGGGGTCGGTGCCTGAGGCAGCACAGTTCCTCAGCAGAATGTCGATGAGTTTGAGGCCGATGCGAGTGGACTGCAGGCCAATCTTCACCAGCACCGCCTCGATGTTGGGCGAGTGCATGCCGCAGTACGGCGACATGAGCAGCGCGGCGCAGGTCTGAAGCAGGTTGGCGGTCGGTGCCGCAGCGCTCGCCATCATGGCCTCCAGGTCACTGACATGGGTCAGGCAGTGGTGGAGGAGGCGCAGCCACCCGATGCTTCACAGGAACAACAAACAGGGTAGTAGAGTGACAAACTCCACTGGGACTGAGAGTAAAATAAGACATCACCTGAAAATGTCACTTGTTTCTGGGCATTTTATGATGAATGAGGTTTTGAAAAACACTCCCACCCACCATGACTCCATGGCCCCCCATGGATGTTTGTATATGGCAGATCAGCCAAAACGATGAAAAACGTGTGTTACATCAGTGTCTCTCAGGCCACGCTGTGTTTCACTGTTTTTCAGTTCTCAGTGTTTTTGTTTACTTCAGGTGACACTAACTGACAGTGAATTGATTTTTTGACCGTAGTAACTCCAACAAGATCACATCATAATCCACTTTTTCAGTCAAAAATTGTATTTTGGACGTTTCTAGTTGGTCAGCAGACACAGCTCCACGGTCTCTTCTTCTCAGTTTTTAGTGAATTTCAGTGCCACCTCCGTGTTTTTCAGTACCTTGTTTTGGAGACCTGGTCCTCTGAGGGCAGGAAGGGGTTGTTGACAGTTGCCGAGGAGGTGTTGCCGAACGCCGTCAAGCCCAACAGTTTGATCTGAGACAGGCCCAGGGTGCTGGCGTCCCGAGGCCGGTGCAGCCTCAGACACACTGCCGACGCAACCTCCGCCTTCACCAGCTGGATCTTGATGTACGTGAGGCCGCTGGTGATCACCGGGGTGGAGAGAGGCAGCATGTTGACGCCGTCGGCGCTGATCTCCACGGAGACGGAGGACGGGCAGGCTGGTTGGTGGGGAGGAGGAGAGGATTGTCAGTTTCAGTGATTGCACACTTAGAAACACCAACAGTATCACCGCTAGCATACTTTGGACCAGTTGACAACTGACAAAACTGACAACTGGCAACTGAGTGAATAGGATGAGCGTAATGACAGCAACATGGCTGCTTTTACTTTTCAGGAAGTGATTTACGTTTTGTCCGTAGGGAAACAGAGTGACGCTTCTAAGCTGTCAGGTACTGTTCAATAGCGCCGTTCATCATATAGTATAGTAATTACGGTATGCTGGCACAAACGTAGCTCCAGGGATACAGTCAAAACGTAACGTTAAGAACATTTCCGTCACTACTGACTGGCTAACGACGCAAGGTGCGGCTGGATGTGAAGCTCCTTCAGCAGCACGGCAGCAGGAAGATGGATGGTGAGGTCACACCACGCCTCCTCTGGAAGGAAGATGTAGGACCAGGCAGCAGAGCGGGCGCGGCGGTGAGGGGGCGTGGCCTGGAGGAGGACCTCCGCTGGCTGAGCTGTGGGGCTGCTGGACGTGATGGTACCTGTGAGGAGACATGACCCCGAGAAGGCTTTAGGGATTGGACATGGACCTGAGGACATGTCTACACGGAGACGAGTGTCAGTCCATCCTGTCATTGTAGAAACTGGGTCCCAGAGTCAACTAATCAGTGTTGACAATCCAACATGTCATGAAACTCTCCCTGACCACACACTAGCAAAAACCGCCCACAACAATGGCAGTGTTGCATTGATTCTGCAGAAGCTAAGTGTGTTGTGTCTTTACAGTGGCTGTCTTTCATTGTAAAAATTCACACTCTTACAAATATTTTTCTCATCAAAATGTCTAATTCATAGATAACAAATATCTTTAAATGACTTCTTTTGACTGTAAAATAAGCAAATATTCTTGGAAATATTCTAATAGCTTGGTGTTGTTGCCTCACAGGTCACTGGTTCTGCGTGGAGGCACATTCCTTGGGACGATTCAGCGTTTACATAAAAGAACATTCTAAAAAGTTTATAGATCGATTGTGTCTCCGTGTGGACGCGGCGAGCTCAAAGTAACAGAAAAGGACCTAAAGGAGCAAAGTTGTGGAGTCCCTCTGCGTTGTCCGGTTCCGACGTCATCACTCGGGCTTTGAGGTTTCCGTCCGCTGCCTTTCCAGGGCCTGAGTCCAAGAACTTCATGATGGTGGACACCATGCTGCGAGCTGTGTTGACAATGGCTCGAGTGCTGGTCACCATGTTGTTACAGATCAGCTGGACGCCACCTGGGCAGGGACAGAGACGTTAAATGATCTACAGCAATTTGAGTCCTACTGATGCTTCTCAAATAAGATCAGCATCATTTTCGGCTTTTTTTCCCCCCATTAAAAAAAACAAAAAAAAACATTTAGTTACAAGTGACATTTTGGATGGTTGTATTTGTGTTTGTATTTTTTATAAACACAGAAGTCGCGCTCTGAGACAAGTTATTGGTGGTTTCTTTGTTTCTTTCAAGTAATAGCGACTGAAAGTGAGCCGATCTTGTTACTGCAGCGGTCGGTTTTAATTTCTCTAAAGTCACACTCTGAGAGCTGGGTAAGTCATGTGATGCAAACAGACCAATCATAGCTGTTGTAGCCCTGGTTACATTTCTGGAGCGAGGACGTTAAGCTATGCCGTCGATTTGATGCAGAAGCATAAATCACCTTTACCTGGATGTTCACACAGACACACACTACAGACGAGTGTGTGCACTCACCCATGTCGTGGAAGGCCTTCAGAGCCTCGCTGGTGTCCAACACGCGCAGGATGAACCACAGAAGAGGCTCCGACAGCTGACACGTAGAAAGTGATCCCTACAGAGTATGATAAAAACATTGAAAGGGTCCCCAAGGCACAGTACGGGGTCAGGGCAGCGCCGCGCTCACCTGTCGGCCCATGTATCCACAGGCCATGTAGGTGAGGATGGGCTGCAGCATGACCTGGACCGACGTGGCCCTCTTGCTGAGGGTGGTAAGAATGGTGAAGAGGCCGTCGCCCACGGAGATGGCGTCCAGACCGCCGTGGAAGTTCTCATGTTTGGTGAGGTGGAGGCCGCTGGCTCCTGGAGGACACACGGGACCAGTTATACATGTTAGCTTTAACCTTTGAACTGATGCTACATTCACATACTTTGGAGTACTGTAATTCCAGGACTATTTGCTCCATCAGAAAATGTCAGTTACTGAAAGCTACAAAGTATAACTCGGTCACTAGGCGAGGAGAAGGAGAATACGTCGACTGATTCGTTAAAGTTGAGAACAACCATGTTGCAGTCATTACGGTAATGCCATTTGCTCTGTTGCCGGAAGCCAGCGAGTCATTACAACATTTTCTCCTTCATACCAGGTAGAGGAAACGAGTGACTTTTCAGCTTTCAGGAACTGTTTTGTGACATAGCGCAAATAGTCTCATAAGTACGGTACTCCAAAGGATGTTCCATGCAAAAAAAAACACCTGCCAATATATTCACACTAGCATACTTTGGAGTACCATAATTATGCGACTATTCAGAATATGGAACAACTCCTGAGAGTTGAAAAGTTGGACTTTACAGCTAAGTTGATGTCATTACGGTAACGATACGGCGGCCTATGGCAACAGAGAAAATGGCAATGAAAGCAACAGGCTGTTCTTAACTTTCAGGAACCGATCGATGTTCTCCTTCTTTACACCAGGCAGAGGAACCGAGTGACACTTCTCAGGAACTTTCAGGAACTGTTCAACATAGTCTGAGGGCGCAACTGTACTACTACTACTACTCGACATCCATCTCACCGATGATCATGGCCATGGCGCTGCTGTTGCACTGGCCCAGCGCCGACAGGATCTGGCTCATGATCTGCTGATTGGCCAGCACCAGATCAGCCACCCCTGCAGGAGGACCCTTGCTGGCCGTGGACCCTCCAGCCACGCTGTCCTTGGTGCCGCAGACCTTCTCCTCGTCCGACACGCTGCTGTCGGCCGCCCCGCTGCCGGCCAGCGGCAGACGCCCGCTGTACTCCCTGTCCCCGGACAGAGGCAGCTGCACCAGCACGTTGACCAGCTTGAGCAGGTCGAACATCAGCTGGTCCCGGGTGGTTTCGCCGCAGACGGCCTTGGCGTCTCCGGGACGGATGATGTTGGCAAACAGGCCGCCGAAACAGGCCCGGGCACCCACGGAGCTGTCGGAGCCGCTGCGGGACACCACCTTGTCGGAGCAGGTGATGTAGTGATGAACCAGGAAGGTGATGGACTCGATGACGGATGTGATGGTGACCACAGACACCACCTCGAAGTTCTGCTCCAACGTGAACTCCAGCAGCTTCACCTGCACGTCCAGTGGACCCTGACCCGACTGGAACGGACCCCTGGAGGTTCACGACAGTTAGTCCAAGTCGGGTGCAGTTGAGCCGAGTCGTGCTGGAACTTGGTGTAGGCAGCATTCAGGAGGGGTGTGTGTGGTGGTGTGTGTGTGTGTGTGTGTGTGTGACATACCGTTCAGTAGACAGGATGTGCATGAGTTTGAGGAGGAACTCGCTAAACATCTGCGGACAGGTGGAGGACAGGTGCACCTGCAGGCGGCTCAGAAACTCGTGCATGGCCTGCGTGGCCGTGGGTCCCACCTGGGAGCTGTGCTGGCTCGTGCCGTTGGTGCTGCTGCCGGACAAGAAGCGCACCAGAACGTGGACCAGGGTGGGATCAGACACCATCTGCTGTGCTGTGCTCTCCGCAGAGATCATCCCGTTACTGGAGGCTGGAGAAGGAGAAACAAAGCAACAAGTTTGACACAGAATTCTTTCAAATTTCCACTTTGTTGTCGACTGCTGAGATCCTCCATCTGCTTGATGATATAGTTTCACATACTGACTCATCTTACGTGTTTTACTCATAGTTCCTGTTGTTTTAGGAAGATAATCAACACTGGATGTTTTCTGACTGAATCCATCGGAAGCCTTCAACAAATAGACCTCATACTCTGTTGCCTCGTCTGATCACTGACCACTGTCATCAGACAGGAGGGAAAAAGAAAAGGAAGAAGAATAAGGAGAGGAGGAAGACGATGAGGAGGAGGAGGAACTGACCCTGAGCTGGCATGTTGGTCATCAGCGTGAGCGAGTGCAGCACCAGACACCATGTTCTCAGGGACGTGTTGGGGTACCAGGCCAGCACGCTGAGGAAGCTGCCGATGGAGGCTGATCGATCGACACAGACACACACAGACACACACACAGACACACACACAGACACACACACAGACACACACACACACAGACACACACACACACACACACACACACACACACACACACACACACACACACACACACACACACACACACA